>JAMJFZ010001228.1:7260000-7437500 GCA_026225945.1 Cricetomys ansorgei | reverse complement strand
CACGTGCACCTCTTGTCCTCTGAGTCTGCACTGCACGGCAGGGTACTGACAGCGGACTCGGGAGTCACTGGACCTTTTGCTGTTCTTCCCGCTGTGGCCACGGTGAGGAAATTTCTGTGTTCCACTGTTATTTGTCTAATCGACTTACTTGTGGACTGGTCACCAAACTTGTTTTGTTAGGACTGGCAAGGCCCGGTTCTGACCCTAACAACACTAGTAACAGAAGGGCAGTGTGTCGCGGAGATGTCTGTGTCGAAGCAAAAGTGATGCCTTAGGGGGCCGCAGAGTGGTGGGGGCCGCAGAGTGGTGGGGGCCGCAGAGTGGTGGTGGGGGTCACAGAGTGGTGTGGGCTGCAGAGTGGTGGGGGCTGCAGAGTGGTGGTGGGGGTCACAGAGTGGTGGGGGCTGCAGAGTGGTGGGGGGCAACAGGGTGGTGGGGGCAACAGGATATTGGGGGCTGCAGAGTGGTGGTGTGGGTCACAGAGTGGTGGTGTGGGTCACAGAGTGGTGGGGGCAACAGGGTGGTGGGGGCAACAGGATATTGGGGGCCGCAGAGTGGTGTGGGTTGCAGAGTGGTGGGGGCAGCAGGGTGGTGGGGGCCGCAGAGTGGTGGGGGCCGCAGAGTGGTGGGGGCCGCAGAGTGGTGGGGGTTGCAGAGTGGTGGGGGGCCACAGGGTGGTGGGGGTTACAGAGTGGTGGGGGCCGCAGGGTGGTGGGGCCCTCAGGGTGGTGGGGACCACAGAGTGGTGTGGGCAGCAGGATGGTGTGGGCTGCAGAGTGGTGGGGGCCGCAGAGTGGTGTGGGTTGCAGGGTGGTGGGTGTCACAGGGTGGTGTGGGCCATAGGGTGATGGGGGCTGCACAGTGGTGAGGGCTACAGAGTAGAGGGCTCAGAGACCATATAGCTCAGCTTTGCTCCGTCCCTAGGATCGGCCAGCCAGAGTGTGGTAGGATAATTCTGACTGAGTCCAGGATGCCGGTGACCAAGAAAAGGCCAGCGCTGGCTGGAGCCAAAGGTCTCACAGCAGTACAGGGTCCCTGGGTCCGGCGATCGATCGGGCTCTTCCGCTGGCAAGCTGAGCACAGAGGTTCATACGGCCATGAGGGAATCAGAATCTGACTGTCCGAGTGTATCACTTTTCAAAGAATAGGTAGAATCCTGGGTATCCTAAACAGACTGTACACAGCAAAGTCAGGTGTTCTTGGAACAGGGCAAACCAGAGCTGAAGGCAGACTGGAGAGCAGGGTTATCTTTGCTTTCTCGCCCCAGTACGGTAGGGTTGAGAGAGCAGAGCATTAAGGCATGGATGGGGGTTCATCCCTCTTTCCCGGACTGTTACCAAGGCAAGCGGCCACTGAAAATTAACCACAGGCCTTGGAATGAGAGAGACCGATGCTCGGGTGCTCACAGAACAATGCGGGCTGAGCTGTGAGCACCAGGCAGTCAGGGTTCAGCGCCTTTTGGAAAAGGAGAGATAGGAGGTAAACAAGGAGTCTGCCCCGCGCAGGCGTCCTCGTGGGTGTCTCCAGTCAGACAGCCTGAAGACTGGAGCGTCTGTGGTGTGGGCTGGCTCAGGAAGCTGTCTCTGTTCTTCACCTGAGGCTCTGACTTCTCATAGCAAGGGCCTTGTACCTGGTACTTACTCTGAAGAAAAAAGTCATGTTCACAGGTCAGCCCCCAAAGGCTGTGTGTGTGTGTGTGTGTGTGTGTGTCACAAGTGTTTGTGTGTGAGTCCACACATGTATCCAGGTGTACCTACACTTCTATGCATGTAGCAGAGGACATAGTGCCAGGCACAGCCTACCTTATCTATCTATCTGTCTGTCTGTCTGTCTGTCTGTCTATCTATCTTTCTGTCATCCATTTAATTTTGCAGGTGCCCGAGAGATGGCTAAGAACATGTATTGTTCTTACAGAGGATCAGAGTTCCATTCCCAATAGCCCCATCAGGTAGCTCACATCTACCTGTAACTCCAGCTCCAGGGATTTCCTCTGACATACTGAAGCACATGCATATACTCAGTCACACATATATACACATACATGAATAATAGTAACAATATTTAAAACTCTTTTTATTTTTATGTGTGTGCGTGTTTTACCTGCATATGTGACTGTGCACTTCATGTATTGCAGTGTCTGCAGAGGCCAGAAGAGGACTTTGGTTCCTCTGGAACCAGGGTTATAGACAGTTGTGAGCTGCCATGTAGGTGCTGGGAATGGAATCGGGGTCTTCTGGAAGGGCAGCCAGTGCTTTTAACTACTGAAATGTAGCCCTGGTTGGCCTGGAACTTGATGTGTAGATCAGGCTGGTCTTGAACTCACAGAGATCTTCTAACTTCTACCCCTCGAGTGCTGAGATTTAAAATGTGTGCCACCATGCCTGGCTTTATTTTTTTAAAGATTTATTATTATTATTACGTTTCAAATGATAGCAATGTTATTCTGAGGGAAGGGAGCTGGAGACTCTGTGTACATAGTGCAGGTGCTTTGTACCAGGAGTATTGTATCATCTGAAGTCTAGAGCTGTCTGCTCTGAGTGCTGAGATTCAAACTGGGTCCTCTGCAAGAGCAGTACACACTCTTAACCCCTGAGCCACCTCACAAAACACAGACCACTGTTTTGGGAGACAAATTATCTTGATGGTTTGGGGCTTGCTAAGTGGACTAGATTGGTTGACCACTAGCTCCAGGGATCAACCTATTTGCCTCCCCAATGCTGAGATTACCATTCCTGGATTTTTGTTTGTTTGTTTTTTCAAGACAGGGTTTCCCTCTTGTAATTCTGATTGTTCTGGAACTCACTCTGTATATTAAACTGGTCTTGAACTCACAGAGATCTGCCTGCCTCTGCCTCCCGAATGCTAGGATTAAAGGCGAGCACCACCACTGCTTGGCTTTTTTTTTTTTTTTTAAGTGTGGGTTCTGGGGATCAAACTCAGGTCCTCACACTTGCATGACAAGTATTTTAGCAATGGCGATATCTGCCTGTGCTCCAAGAGCGCCTCCTTAAGGCGGAAGCTGAGTCTTAAACTCCCAGGCAAAGGAGCTGGAGAGATAACTCAGCAGTTACAAGTACCTGATGCTCTTGTAGAAGACCAAGGTTTGGTTCCCAGCACCTACCTGTTGGCTCACAACCTGCTCTAACTCCAGTCCTGGGATATCCAGTGCCCTCTTCTGGCTCCTGTGAACACTGCTCACAGGTGGTGCATTTTATATACATGCAGGCAGAACACTCATACACATAAAATAAAATTAAATACATCTCTAAAAAAACCCTCCGAAACCAAAAACCTTCTTCAGGCCAGCATTGGGCTCCTCTCTGGTGCTCCTTCCAGTGCTCCCAGGCTCCTCATATCAGGAGTTCCATATTCTTTGTGGTTGACATCTTTTTCTGCTGTGTAGCTTTCTCATCCGAACAGAAAGCTTCCTTCCTGGAGGAGGACGGCTTGTAAGACTCAGGAAGGAAATAAAACTTACAAGGCTCAGAAAGCTCCAAAAGGTACAAGATTCACGAGGCTTCTCTCCAAGGTTATAGAAGCAGCGACAGTTGCCGTGGAGAGGAGGCTACTGTGAATCATCCTTCAAGTTCTGCCGGGCCTCAGACTTGCTTCTCTCATGAGTCCTCACCCATGTGCTGTAGGGCTCTGGGCTAAAAAGAGTTAAGTTGAAGCGGCGAGTGTTCCTCATCCACCAGGATTGGCAGGATGCTATGCAGACTCCTTCTCTTGAAGCCCTGGAAGCTGCTACTCAGTAAACAGAATGGCAAACTTTCTGCCTGACCCTGTGGTGAATTATACACCTTTGTCTCTGCAAAGACCAGGCGTGCCCCTTCCCTGCCATGCTAATTAAGGCTTCCCCGCCCAAGGGAGAAATCCCCGCCTTTCCCCAGGGAAAGAAGTTATTTATTGGGGAGAGTGTTTGGAATAAACGGGTTCATCAGACGCCATCTCCCGGGCCTTCTTCGTGGCTCGTCACATATTTCTCAGGCCCGCAGGTGGATAGCTCCGCGAATGGTCACCCTAACCATGAATCCCGGGGCCCCACACCTCCCGCCGCTTGGGTCTGGGTCCCCTCGCCAGGCCATCGGGACGGATCCCAGACCGCCGCTGGCGGGACTGCGGGACCACGGGAACGAACACAGCAAGAGCGTGTGGAAAAAGACAATGTGCCTTGTTAGATCAAGGATAACTCTTCACCCGCGTTCCTTTATGCAACCTCAGTAAACCCATGCGTTCAGCAAGCGAGACTTGGGCAGAACCATTCCTTCGGTCTGTCCTGGCACTTTGTCTGGGATGTATAGACATTTATTTGGTCTTGTCTCCCCAAAGTTACACAGTAGCCCTGTTGTTCGAAGAGCTCCCAATGCCTATCTCTCAGTTGAGGGCATTTCTATTTCAGTATTTTTTCTTAATTTAGGGCAAGTAGCAGAAAATAAGTTGGAAGTTTCTTTTGTCTGAACACTCATTTGTTCATTCATTCAGTTCGTTTGGCAGCACTGGGAATGGAGACCCAAGACCTTGTGCATGCTGGGCAAACTCTGTACCATTGAGCCCTAGTGTTCATGCTATTAATGTTTCACATAATATTTGTTTAGAATAAGCATATACAAATAGCCTTTTAGGGGCTGAAGAGATGGTTAAGTGGTTAAAAGCATTCGATGTTCTTAGAGAGGACCAGAGTTCAAGGTCCCAGCATCCACAGTGACTGCAGATCCGGGAGACCAGTTGGCCTCCTCTGACTTCACAGGCTCTTTCATGTGCAGGCGCTCTCTCTCTCTCTCTCTCACACACACACACACTTTAAATTAAATACCTTTTAAATGATTCTAAGACATCACCATTACCCTCGTCACTGGGATTCCCAACTGCTGCTAAAATTTCAAATAGACTTGATTGTTTACGTGTACATCTGGGAAAAATACGAAGAAAAAAAAGAGAAACACGCATATAAATAATTGCACAGCCAGACACTCACATTAACTAAAAACAGTAAAGAAAGGAAAGTCAGAGACACTATGAAATAGACCAGGGTTCTAGAATTAATGCTACAGATGGTGTCTGAAGCGCATCTTTTTCATCTCCCTTGTTAAGTGTTGCACTATTTCCTGAGCAACCGGAGTCCTGCTGGGAAAGTGCTTGCTTATGCCAACTGTGTCAGGGTTCTCTAGAGGAGCAGAACTGACAGGATGTGCGTGCTTGAGTGCGCGCACACACACACACACACACACACACACACACACACACACACTGTAGAAGGGGAAATCTCCCATCGAAAGACTGAGACTCCAGTAGTTGTTCAGTGCACGGGGCTGCTGTTGCAGCTGCCCTTCAGTCCCCGTGAGCAGATCCTACTATCGGCAGAGGAGCGCCTCAGCAGCGGTACGGCCAGGTGAGGGTGAGGGCAAGCAGGCAGAACACCAGAACCTCTCTTCTGCCGGGTCCTTTTATGTGGGCTGCCACCAGAAGGTGAAGTCCAGATTTAGGGTGGGTCTTCCTACCTCAAATGATCCAATCAAGAAAATCCCCACAGATGCGCCCAGCTGCTAGGAGCTTGGTTCTTTCTAACACATCTAGAAAAAAGTTGACAAACAAGATTAACCATCCCATCAACATCTTAAAGTATTTTCTCTTATCGGCCCCCCCCCCCGAGATACACTATGTCTTACATTATGATGTTTGATCCAGTTGGAGTTGATTTTTGATTTCGTATAAGAGATAGGAATCTAGTTTCCTTTTTTTTTTTTTTACATGTGGATATCCGGGTTTCCAGCACCTTTTGTTGCAGAGACTGTGTTTGTTTGTTTTTCCTGTTCCAGTCCATTGATCTATATGTCTGTTTTGGTGACAGAACCACGGTATTTTTGTTACTGTAGCTCTGAAGTACAATTGGAAATCGGGTACAGTAATACCTCCAGCACCGTGTTTAATTTTTTGCTCAGGATTGCTTTGTCTAGTTGAGGTCTTTTGTGTTTTCCATATGCATTTAGATATTTGCTTAGTTTTTGTTTGTTTAGTTTTTCTAGTTCTGTGAAGAGTGACATTGGAATTTTGATGAATACTCCATTGAATCTGTAAACTGGTTTTTGGTAGTACAGTCAGTTCACAATATTAAAATTGCTAATCTAAAACATCAGTCCTGAAAACATATGTACCAGTAATATTACATGGGCTTGGCATGTTATATTTAGGAATATATATGTAGGCACAAACACATATATGCATATAGTTGATGAAAAAAAGGGTCATGAATTCGAAGGAGAATGGGAGAGAGAGGTATATAGGAAGGTTTGGAGGGAGGAAAGGGAAGGGAGAAACATTGTAATTAAATTACAGTCTCAAAAATAAACAAAAAAATGGATTGCATGAAATTCTCAAAGGATTAATAAAAACATTATTACAAACAAGAATTTCTGATGTATGGTCACGCGAGGTCTTCCCATCTTTTAATAGCTTCTTCAATGTGTTCAGTGTTTTAAAGTTAAAACAGCAAAGCAAGTGAGCGATGACATGGCTTAAAGAATTGGAGAAAAAGTTTGCTAACTTTAGATCTCACAGAGGTTCAATATCTATCACATAAAAATAATTAAAAATAAACTAAACACACACACACAACAACAACAAACACCAAAGAACCAAACAATTCAATAAATTGACTAAAGAAATGATCAGTAAATTCTCAAAACGTGACGTGCAGGAGGCCGGAGGAATGGCTCGGAAGTTGAGAGCTCCGCTGCTTTTCCAGATAGAGGCTTTCAGCCACAGTCTGTGACTTCAGCCCTGGGGGCTCTAGCGCCCTCTTTTGGTCTCCTCAGGTATGACACGCAGGCTGGTGCACAGACATACATTCAGCCACTTGTTGACATTCAGTAAAAGTAAATCAAAATATCGAAAAATCAAGAAGATAAAGTATAAGCAACCAATAAACTCAAGAAAAAGTTTCAATGTCATCAGCCATCAGATAAATACAAATACAAGCAACAGCGAGAGTCCATCTCACGCCAGTCAGAATGGCAGTCATTAAAAACAAAACAAAACAAAAAAATAAATGCAGTGAGGATGTTGACAAAAGGAACCTTTATACACTGATGTTAGGAAAGAAAACTAGTCCAGCCACTGTGGACGCCAGTGTGAAGGTTTCTAAAGACAACCTAAAATAAATATACCGTATGCATATTTATATAAATTTATATATGTGTACACAATACACACACACACACACACACACACACATATATATACATATGCCCATCTGTACCTCTCCTGGGTGCATACTTAAGGTACTTTAAGTCAGTATATCTCAGATTCACAGATACTTACATATCCATGTTTACTGCAGTACTATGTGTAATAGCTGAGTTATAGAACCAATCAGAGGTATCCATCAACAGGGGATAGCGTATAAAGAAAATGTGGGATTGATACACAAAGGGATTTTTTTTTTTTCCGCTATAAAGAAGAATGAAGTTACGTGGTCGTCTTAGTTTCTTGTCCTGTTCCTGTTCCTCTGACAGCAACAACTTGAGGAAGAAAGGGTGTGCGCTTCTCAAGGTACAGTCTATCGTGGTGGAGAAGTCAAGGCAGCAGGACCCGAAGTAGCTGATCACATCACATCTTCACCCGGAAGAAGAAAGCGATGAATACATGCATGCTGGAGCTCAGGTTCCCTCTACACATAAATATATGCTCCAGGGTCCCTGATCCAGGGAATGGTCCCACCCACAGTTTCCACAGGTCTTCCTAACTCAGTTAATTCAACCCAGACATTCCCTTACAGGTATGCTTACAGTCTCCCTGGTGCTCCTCGATTCTGAAGTTGGTAGTTCACAGTCATCATAGTGGTTTGCAGTAAAATGGATGAACAGGAAATAATCATAGTAAGCAGATTAAGCAAGCCTCCAAACAACAAATATGGCATGTATCTTGTCATGTTTGTCGACTTGACCCAAGAGAGTTATTTGGGAAGAAGGAACCCTGACTGAAGGATTGTCTCCATCAGATTCCTGTAGGCAAGTCTGTAGGGAGCACAACATTCCTCTATGGTTTCTGCTTCAGTTCCTGCCTCCAGGTTCCTGCCTTGAGTTCCTGCCCTGACTGCCCTCCATCAAGGCCTGTATGCTATAGGGCGAGATAAACCTTTTCATCCCTGTATTGCTTTTGGTCGTGGACTTTATTACAGCAATAGAAGGCAAACTAAGCCAGTGTGTTTAGATGTAATGAAGCAGAAGCAACACTGATTAGGGCAACAATGGGACCAATGGGACAGGAAGAAATGTAAGGACCATGGACTATTGGGTGAGTGTGCTCAGAGTATATTGTACACCTACAGGAACATAACATTATGTAATTGTATAACAAGTTAAACAAGACCAAACCCAAACCAAAACCCCATCGCTTTCTTCTTTATAGCTTAGGTCCAAATTCCTTGAGCCAAAATAAAAAAATCGAATCCTGGGGCTGGAGAGATGGAGCAACAGTTAAGAGCACTTTTTCTCTTGCAGAGGGTCTGGGTTCAGTTCCCAGAACCAACGTGATGGCTCAAAAACATCTGGAACTCCAGTTTCAGGGGGATCCAGCCAGTGCTCTCTCCAGACCTCTTCAGGAACTGCAAGTACTTGGTGCACTTACATACATAGGCAGAACACTCACACATATAAAATAAATATTTTAAGCACTTCTCCCTTGGGAGAAGTCACACACTTATAGTTTTTCTTACTTATATCTACAGGCAAACAACCCAAGACTGTTAAAGACACTAGACCTGTGTTCTGAAATGAGATTGGACACGACAATGGGTTCCATTCCTTTCTCGTGGTGGGAGCCTTCACTGTCCGAGTTGTGGGGGTAATTCCAGTCTCTTCTCTTTGTTGGCAAATGTTCATGTTTACAATTTCTATTGGGTTGTTTGTTTGCCTCGTGGGTGTCAGGTGATGACTTTCAAGCTTTGGCCAACGGTTACAGGATCTGACCTATTAAAACCAAAATGTTAGGGAGATACAACCTCCTTTTGGATATGCGATATGATGTGACTTCTGAAAATTTTTATTTCATTCCATTTCATTAAAAAGAAAGGTAAGTGACCTCACCCTGTATTTAAGCTGCAAAGCAAAGTTTCTATAAACAGCTGGAAGCAGCCAGTCCAGATGCAGTGTCCTGGGTTGCTTCACAGCTACTGCTTCTGAGTTGAAAGCTGCTCAGTCAAGGGGCCCTTGACTGTCCAGGATGTTTGCCTGCAGTTCACCACAGTGTCAGACAAGCCCCAGGGCAAGGGGATGGCAAGAGTACAGCAGGGATTGTGGTCAGAGGATGACTGTGGTCAGAGGGTGACCGAGGAGTGTAAGATGGGAAGGCACGTGATGAGCCAGGAGCACACACAGGTGGTCACTGGAGCTAGCACAGTCCTGGCCCTAGGTCTACCTTTTCTTGCCCAGCTGAGGAAGAGACCAGCATACCTATTAGAGAGGTGAAAGTACCTTAGGTAATCCAGTTTCACAAGCACAAAGCAATGGAGGAGGAAGGAAAAGCTGAAGGGATGCCTTTACTATTGGCTTGTGATGGTGTCTTGCTTTGTTCCCTGATTTGCCTTGAACTACCGACCCTGAGAGATCTTCCTGCTTCAGCCTAGACAGTAGCTAGGCCTCCAGGTATAAGAAACATTAAATATGAGTCTTTTCTAGCAAACATTGTAAAAACTTTGTTTGTGACAAGGAATTCAAGTTTTTTACCATCCCCATCTGTAGGACTTCTATGCAAATGTTTTAATCCTTTTCCCCAATAAAACCTTAATTTACACAAAGGCTCTGCTGCATTCTCAGAATTTAAGTGAATTAAACAGTGATGCCTTTCTCCGTTCCTTCATTTCCTTTCCACTAATTCTTTTAAAACTAGCCAATCATGAAAACACTGAGAGGTCGTGTAACAGGGCCCCAGACCTCAGCAGACCCTGAGACCTTAGCACAACCGACTCCATGATGGAAGTGCCATTCAGGCTGTAAGACTCAGCAGGTGGACAGCACCACCTGCCAAACCTAAAAGGCCTAATCCATCAAAGTCCACATAGTTCTGGGAATGTCTCAAAATGTACTAACCTTACTTTTTAGCTTCTGTAGTTTTGCCCGAGGCTAACTGCTCTTGTTAACTCAAGTATGTGAACCTAGAACATGGTTTTTGTGCTTAAAAGCTCATCCTGAGAAAGACTCAAGGATACGCTGGGATCCTGGTCAGCTAATACAGACTTTCTATTGGCTTAAACCCATGTCGGAGCAGTCCTCTCTGGTGAATACCCCACTTCAAGACAAGATCTCTTTTATCCCAGATCTGGCCTTGAACTCATTGTGTAGCCAAAGATGACCTTCAACTTCTGACCCTTTTGCCTCTACCTCCTGAGTGCTGAGATTGGAGGTGTGCACCTCATACCCAGTTTTCTGTGGTTCTGGGGATGGAACCCAGGGCTTCCTGCGTGTTCTCTTCTTCTCTTCTCCTTCTTCCTATTGGGTATGTGTCTGCAAGTAAATGTTGAAATTGCAGAAGGTGCGGGCTCTGTTTAAAGAATGGGCATCAATCCTTGTGCTAAAGCTGGGGAGTCCTCCAACAAGAGGACACGCCCCTCCCTACATGCACTTCAGCTCTCTTTTTAAAGTGTCTTTCACTCTTTTCTTTTCCTTATTATATAATTGTTTTGTCTTTCTTTCCCTTCCTTCCTTCCTCCCTCCCTTTCTTTCTTTCTTTCTCTCTCTCTCTTTCTCTGTCTCTCTTGATGTGTACTACAGGTTTCCCTCAAACTCACTACATAATCCATGTTGGCATTGATTTTAGCAATCCCCCTGCCTCATTCTCCCGAGTGCTTCTGGGATTCCCAGCATGCACCACCCTGTCTCCAAGCCTGATGTCTACACCCTCCAGCACATCTAGGTTAGTGCGGTGTCTAATGTCACCACCATAGCTCCAGTTCTATATCATTAACCTCTCTCTGGGCCTGTTTCCCTGTGTAAGGAACCCCGCCAAAGCTTGCTCAGGGCTTGATGGTGACATGCCTGGTCCCAGTGTACAGGCTACAGAACCACTAGCACAAACAGCCTTTGGGAAAGGAGCTGACAGGAAATGTACCTGTCAGAAAATGGGCTTCATTAAGAGAGGGAGGGTTGGCCAGGTGTGGTGGTGCATGCCTTTAATCCTAGCACTCAGGAGACAGAGGCAGGTGGATCTCTGTGAGTCCAAGTTCAGCTTGGTGTACATGGTGAGTTACAGGACAGCCAGGGCTATGTAGAAATCCTCTGTCTCAAAGGAGGGTGGGGGTATACAACCATGAGGGCATGGGACCTTGAGGTTAGAGAGCATTATGGGGAATGGTACATTAGTAGAGGCAGTGTGACACAGATTTGAGGCAGGACAACATTGTAGACTTTATAAAAAAGTTTACTTAGGGTGAAAGAGTAGGAGAAATAGTACCATGGACCCCCAATGAGGGGCCATGAAGAAGGGGGGACAGAGAGGGAGAGTGTGGGGGTGTTGCTTTTTTTATCTTCCCCTAGGGGTAGAGTCTGGCTGTGGTTGGGTCACTTTGGGGGCAGAGGTCATATGCTCAGAGCTGTAGAGCAGTGTGGGCAGCAGAGACAAGAAGCACATTTGTTACACCTACCAGAGCAGCAGGGAGGTGTCCTCCTTAGAGCTGCTGTGAGGAAACACCACGACCAAAGCAACTGGGGAGGAAAGGGTTTATTTGCCTTACACTTCCACATCACTGTTCATCACCGAAGGAAGTCAGGACAGAAACTCAAACAGGGTAGGAACCTGGAGGCAAGAGCTGGTGCAGGGGCCATGGAGGGGTGCTGTTTATTGGTTTCCTCCTCATGGCCTGCTCAGCCTCCTTTCTTATAGACCCAGGACCACCAGCCCAGGGATGACCCCACCCACAATGGGCTGGGCCCTCCCTATCAATCGCTAATTAAGAAAGTGCCTTGCAGGCTTGACTATAGCCAGACCTTATAGATGCATTTCCTCAGTTGAGGTTCCCTCCTCTCAGATGACTACAGCTCATAGGAGGTGTGGCCTGATTTCTGAAGTGCATTCGGGGTGGGAGTTGGGGAAACTGGAATGCTTAAAGGTTTGTGCCACCACGCTTGGCTCTAACTTTCTCTTTTAAAGATGAAGAAAAGAGAGGAGAAGAAATAAAGATCTCTTCCAAACTCTCCCAAACAGATGAAGAAGGTAAACCCTTAACCAACGTCAGGAGACGAGCGTCCAAGCAGAGGTGTGTAGCAGAACTCGGGCATTAGCGAAAGAGACGACAGGAAGGTCTTTTAAGTCAGAACCTGTGCTTTCATCTGAATCCCTTTCTAAGAAGAGAACAAACTTCACACAACAGGTGCATCCGGTGCTCTCTGTCTCCTTCTCTCCCTCTCTCTTTCCCTGTGTGTGTGTGTGTGTGTGTGTGTGTGTGTGTGTGTGTAAGGAGCCTGAAATACCAGATGTCCCACAGAACAGTCTGTTAGCATCGTAGTTCCCTTCAAAGGTCATCAGTGATCCACTGACACAGACTGGGACTCTGATGGCCTAGAGGGAGACCAGGGCTTCTCACAGAGCAAAGGGAGGGTGGGGAGAGACAGGCAGTCAGGTCATGGGTCGGAGACTCCTGGCCATAGCACTGCGGGCACCTATGGAGACGACAGGTGCCACCACCCATTTTGGCCTCTGGGAGCTGGATGTGCCCTGTCCCATCAGGACTTCCTTCTTGCCCTGATTCTAGGGAGTCCCTGGCCAGAGCATTGGTCTGACTGAACTCGGGACACCGCCTGCTGCCCAGATGCCCAGGCAGAGGAGCGCAAAGCAGGGCCTTCTCAATGTCCCCCACACTCCCCAAGGCCCATTCTGAAATCCGAGTGCGTCCTTCTTGTTTCCTCTAGCCTTTGGCCTCCCTGCATCTGCCCCAGCCCTTTGTCCCATGCAGGGGTATTTGTAGTGGGGGATGGTGGGGCAGGAAACATGCTGTTGAGTGTGCCAGCATTCTCCAGAGCCCACCGAGAGGGCACTGCCCAGTGGCCAAGAAGCTCCCCTCCTATATTTCTTTAATTGTGTTAGAAATGTTAATTTCCTGAATGCAAAATATTATGCCAGGGTTTTTCCTTTCTGATGGCAGGATTGGCATTAAAGGCCTGTTAGCCTCCAGGGTGACAGCTGCCAGGGTGAATGAGGGGCATGTACTTTCCTCTGGCGTGTACTCTCTTGCATTTGGAGCTCATAGGCCCTGTGGTGTTCTCATTGCTCAGCCAACAGGAAACGGCAGTGGCCTGAATAGCTCACTCTGAGGTAAGCATTCCTTCACTTGCTACTAGCCGTTTCTGTCCATCATTAACCTGTCCATCCAACCATCTGTCCATCCATGAATGCATGCAGGCATTCATCCACTTGCCTTCCCATCCATCCATCCATCCATCTATCCATCCATCCATCCATTCATCCATCTATCCATCCATCCATTTATCCACCCATCCAGCTATCCATCCATCCATCCATCCATCCATCCATCCATCCATCCATCCATCCATCCATTTATCCACCCATCTGTCCATCTATTAATGCATGCATCCGTCCAACCATCCATCCACCTGTCCATTCATCCACCTGTCTATCCATCTATCTGTCCTTCCATCTCTCTGGTAGTAGAGAGTAGAGCAATGAGGTCAGGAAGTGTGAGACAAGGAAAGGAGAGGTTTATAGGGGTCAAATATTACTTGGAGATCAAGGAAGGTGAGCCTAAAAGAGCCTTGGACTTGGTCTTGGGACATTTCTGGTGGCTGCGGTGATTAGCTAAGGTAATGGTTATGAGTAAAGGCTTAAGGATTTGAGCTGGGCTTCTTCCTCTGTTGCCTTTGTGGCCTTTGAGGAATCACTTGCCTCTCTGATCTCTGTGGTTGTAAGGACACCATGGTGGTTTGAATAGAAATGGCCCTCACAGGCTTATATATTTGAATGCTTAGTCATTAGGGAGCGGTACTACTTGACAGAGATTAGGAGGTGTGTCCTTGTTGGAGTAGGTGTGGCCTTGTTGGAGGAAGTGTGTCACTGGGGATGGGCTTTGAGGTTTCATATGCTAAAGCCAGGCCCAGTGTCTCTCTCTTCCTGCTGCCTTTGGATCCAGATGTAGAACTCTCAGCTACCTCTCGAGCACCATGACTGCCAGTACACCACCATGCTCCCTGCTATGATGATAATGGACTAATCTTTGAAAACGTAAGCAAGCCCTAATTAAATGCTTTCTTTTACAAGAGTTGCCATGGCTGTGGTGTGTCTTCACAGCAGGAGACCCGAAGACTTAGGAAAGCGCTTGGCACAGTACCTTTCACCTTATCGTGGAAAGTGCCACTCAGAGGCAGCCGGTATCATTGCAGCAGAAGCAGAGCAGGAAGAATAACTGGAATGGCCAGGATGAAGATAAAGAGACTATCATGTTCCTTACTTGGTTATTAGACCACTTCCAAAATGGATCCTAAGACACTGGAATTGCCCCAGGAATTTCATGCTGTGAGAAGAGAAAGCATAAAGCCTGGGCTAGTCAGTGAGGAGACTGTTCTCTGGAAAGAGATTTACAGCTTGTCAAAGCCCCTTACAGGGAGAAGCATTGGTGGGTCGATGGTGGTGGCACCATGCCTTGCCTGGGACTGCAGGCCTACGCAGAACTCTGGCCTTAGCTGCAACCTTAACTTAATTTCAAAATCTCTGAAGAAGGACTGTGAGCCTGTGTGCCTGTGTGTGTGTGTGTGTATGTGTGTGCATGTGTGTGTGTGTGTGTGTGCATGTGTGTGTGTGTGTGTGTGCATGTGTGTGTGTGTATGTGCGTGTATGTGTGTGCATGTGTGTGTGTGTGTGTGTGTGTGTGCATGTGTGTCACTGCATCTATTTGTCTTTCTTTCCAATCTGGACATACTAATGAAATCTCATTTTTTTTCCTGTTTCACTATTAATGGCTATTTTAATTGGCTCCTTGAGACTTGGTGCCTTTAGAAGCCACATCTTACAATGATGGAGCTACAGGTTAAAGAAGCCAGAATCTCTGTAACTTGGAGGCAGAGTGCCAGTTAGCTCATCTCTTGAGGTCAGGATGGATTGGGTCCTGCTCCAGTCAACGTTTTTCCTGGGCAAGCCTCCTGACAGCTGCTCTCCACTGTCCCTTTGGATATACGTTCCTCTCATCCCATGATTTTTCCTGCACTAACGTTCATCTCTCTCTGCTTCCTGAGTGTGGATATCACATGATCAGCTGCTTCAGGCTGCCACCAGCCTTGTCTTCCCCTTCACAGCTGACTGTACCCCCAACCTGTAAACCAAAATAAATCCCTTCCTTCATTAAAAAAAAAAGTTGGCTTGTTGGGGGGCACAATATGTGTTCCGAAGTCCAGTAACAAAGGTTTTGCATGGGGGCCCATTGCACTGGTTTCTCTAAGAAATGAGTCCAGGAGTGGGTAGAGGGGAATATTCAGTCACAGCAAGAGGAAGCAGGTGCATAGGGTAGAGAGGAGAGACTGGTAGTTCCCCTGGGTCCTTGCATGCTCAGAGGAACAGTGTCCCTCATTGGCAATGCTCTGAACTGTTTCCCATCATTATGAGTCTGCTCATGGCCGTAAAATATGGGATGACACTAGATTTGCTCATTAAGTAAATGGGATAACAAAATAATTGGAAAATGGATCCCTGTCCAGAAGGAGTGGAATTGTTCCCTGGGCTATTGTCTGTGTCCTGCTCTCTGAGCAATCTGCCAGAGACAGGCAGACAACATCGTCAGGATCAGGGGTGATGAGAAACTGTGTGCTGAAAAGAGCCGGAAATTACCCAAGCTGTAACAAGAGCCTTTGTCTCCTAAGGAGGAGCTAAAAGGGCCCTGAGTGTTTCCTGGAGGTGGGGGTGGGAAGCGGGGGCGGGGAGGTGGGAGCAGAGGGAAGGAGGATGGTCACAATGAAGCAGAACACCATGTCTGAGTCCCAAGGCTTTGCCTAGTGGGAAGGAGTGACCAGGGGGCATCCGACCCTGCTGGTTGCTGAAGGTACTGGCAGTCTGGTACCCTCAGGCAGCAGGGGCTAGAGGAAGTGGCCTTGTGTGCTAACAAAGTGGTCCTTTCATCTGTCTATCTTCTAGGCTGCTGAAATCCAAGCCTCATCACACCCACCAAGCCACAGTTCCTCTTGGGACCAAATGGAAGAACATCTAAGAGGCAGATCTTGTGAGGGAGCCTGGTTTTCCGGAGGAGGGGGTCATGGACAGGATAGGTGGTGTAATGTATGACATTACATTCTCTGTGACAGCTTGACACAACCTAGAATCACCTGGGAAGAGAGAGAGTCTCAGGGAGGAATTGTTTACGTTGGGTTGGCATGTCTGTGGAGGATTGCCTTAATTACATGAACTGATTTGGGAAGACCCAGCCCGATGTGGGCAGCACCATCCCCTAGTTAGGGAATCCTGCATTGTCTAAGAGTGGAGAAGTTGAGCTGAGCACAAGCAAGCAAGCAAGTAGGTGAGGATACACGCATTCATTTCTCTCTGCTTTTGCCTGTAGATGTGACACGAGCAGCTGCTTCAATCTCCTGTCATTGGGACTTACCCCAATGATGGGCGATAGCCTGGAATTATGAGCTAGAATAAACCCTTTATTCCCTAAATTGAATTTTGTACGGGTATTTTATCACAGCAACAGAACTAGAACACTGCAGCCCCCTCCCCTGCCCCGTTCTTTATGAAGAACCCATTTGTGTTGTGTCCAAACGTGAGGCACAGGTCCGAGTCTGAAAGACACCTGCTGGGGTGTTCAGGTCCCTGTGTCTCTGAACAACGAATTGGACCAGGGACACGTAGATAGAGATAGAAATAGGGGCAGTTTATTTAAAAAAGAAAAAAAAAAGGCTCCCCTGGGGATGGAAGAAGACAGCCTGACAAAAATCCAATCCTAAGTGAGTTCTGACGCTTTAGAGGTCATTACATAGTACCCATATTTTCCTGCGTTTGCGTATCCTGGGCTTTTCTCGTGTGTCATGTAGCTCAGGAAGGGAAGGTTTCTTGTTTCTCTGCTGACTGACTTCTCTCCACACCATTCATTTTCTGCTACAAAACGCCAACCTGAATGGGTATCTCGGAGTCACCTGGAGGCTATGCTTGTTGTGTGAGCTTTAGGTTCAAAGCCCGGACCCTGGTAGCCCCGATAAGCAAAGCTCAGTCACCCATACACAATGTGCCAGTTAAAGTAACTGAAAACCAGAGAAAGGAGATTGTTCTGTCCCTTCCCTGTGGGAGATGTGAACAGTGCCTACCCCTCCTTGTACAGTCCCAACCACAAACCCAGAGCACCTAGTTCTCTCTGAGGAACCAATCAGTTTACTAGGCTTACTTACAGGACAGTGGTGAGGGGTTATGAGACAGAGCATGAGTGACCCTAAAGCAGCCACACCCAGCATAGATGATGATCCCCCATGGCTGTGTAGATGGAGTCCCACCCTCTAGTCTTTTGTCACCTGTGTCCTCTAGTCCTTCCCTGAGACCCCGAGGCCACATACGACTGGTTGGAAAAGATGTCTGAATACTCAGGAGGGTCCCATGACCCTGCCTACCTCATCCTCTGTAAGGGAACATCAACAGTCAACAAGCCCAGCTATGATGATCTTCTATGGCCAAGCCTAGACGAACTCCCCAAAGTGGCAGCAGTGTTGCTGGGAAGATAGTCCTTTATAGCAATTCAATGTGGCCACACTGGGAAGAAGAACAAATAAAGAGGTCCAGTGACCCCCCCCCCAAGTGTTGGATAGCCCTGCCTCTAAGGTTGCAGTCCACCATGTCTGGATAGTTCTCAGAGCTCAGCACAAGATGGAAGGCTCCCTTCGAGTGGGGCTTCCTCTCTCCCATCTGACCTTGTTTGGAGAATGTCTCTAATCTTGGTTTCCTGGCTTTATTTGAAAATGACCCCAAGCATGAACACACACACATGCGTGGGCATGGAGCTCAGAATGATTCTGCACAAGTCTCGCTCCCCACCCCCATATGATAATTAGGATACTGAAAGTACTGTGTTTTAACCAATTATGCACTGACCCATTGTGTTATGAGCCCTTATATACCTTGCCTCTGGTACAATAAAGTGAGTTGTCTCTCTGTAGCTGTTCCCAGGTGTTCTTCCGGTCATACTTACAGCTGTCCAATCTGCTCCCCTCACCCTGGTCACTCTTGTGCAACAACTCCCAGGGAAGGGGAGACCCAACTCAAGCTCATCTTTGGGTAACTGACATAAGATTGATGTTTAAATAGAGGCAAGAGGTATGAAAAGCTAATGGGTTCTGGTCAAGGTATGGTCTACCCATCTTGACCTGAGAGGACCTGATGGGCAGGCCCTGACTTGGTTCTTCTGCTTTTCAGGAATCCCTGGTAATTCTTGGAAAGCCTGAAGCCAGCTGCTGTCCAATTGGAGCTTTCTGCACATCTTTCAAGCTCCCCACTTTCCCAGAAACCTCTCACTTCGTTGCCTGATGTAACAAGCCAATCCTGTAAGGACCAGTGCTCAGGTCTGACCAATTGGAGAGATCCCTGTACTGACTTCCTGTTTCACTTAAAAACCCCTGTGCACCCACATTTGGGGCCGCCATGTTTTTTAACTGACTAGCCCTGGCATGTCAGAATGTAACCCATGGAAATAAACTGTCTTAAATAGTCAAATGTATATCTCAGTGTCTACTTGAGCTATTTTGAGGACCTAACAGATCCATCATTGTCTGGGTTCCAGTGTCTCAAGCTGGTGTCATGAGCTGTCAGAATGGTGTGAAATCTCTCCCCGGAAGAAAAGCTCACCCTCTAGTGGGCACCAGGGTTTCAGCCTTTTCCTTTCTTCAACATGAGATTCCTGGGGGAATGCTAATCCTTTGGGGGTCCATTGTTTCTGGAGTCTGATAGTCTAAGTATCGCTTTAAAGTAATCCTCTCCTGCCAGGATGACCGCAGGGCATGCACTCCAATCTCACATCCCACCCAGCCCTGTGAAATGAGCTAAAGTAGAAGGGATTTTTTCCTCTACCTCTGCCACTCCATAGCAGCAAGCTGACAGCAGGTGTTTAAAAAGTCAGGGACAGGTTCTGAAATGGTGCGGAAGGGACATATGTGCCTCTTGGTCTCCATGCTTTGAATAGGAGAAGAAAATGTGCTGTTGCAGATGCTTGGTGGCTTCATGTGTGTCTGGCTAATATTGTCAAGTTGAGAGGACCTAGAGCCACCCTAGGGCGTGTCTGTGAGGGAGTTTCTAGATTGGGCTGATGGAGGAGAGAGACTCACCCTGAATGTGGCTGCACATCCCGTGGGCTGGGGTCCTGGATTGCATACAAAGACGGTAGGCCTCCAGGAGAGACCAGGCTTCAGCCTCCTGAGCACCTCCTAGGCTTTACAGAGTTTTTCTATCTGTGGGCCTCGCTGTATGTGTGTATTTCCTCACCTCTAATAAAAGCCTTTCTTTACCACAGTCTTTGCTTCCTGACTGTGGATGCCGTGTGACCAGCCGCCTCACCCCTGCCAAGATGGATTGATGGATTATATTCCCCAACTGGAAGCCAAAATAATCTCTTTCTTTCTCAAGCTGCATTTGTTATTCTGTCTCAGCCATGAGAAAACTGATGCAATGTATGTACCATACATAAAGTAAAGGGGCAGGAAAAACTGCAGGCGCATCTTTGTGGGACTTCCTGTTGATCGTCTTCTGTGTGTGGCTGTGAGATCCTTGTCTCTCTCACAGAACCTCCAAGCCAGTCAGAATGTCTCGCTCAGGCCACCGAGATGGCTCAGTGGCTAAGGGCGCTTGCTGCTGCTGCTGGCTTCAGTTGGATCCCTGGAAGTCACAAGGTAGAAGTAGAGAACTCATCTGACCCCATTGTAGGTGGCTGTGAGCCACCCTGTGGGTGCTGGGAATTGAACTCAGGACCTCTGGAAGAGCAGCCAGGGCTCTTAACCGTTGAGCCATCTCTCCAGCCCCTTATTTCTAAAGATTATTTTGTTTTTATTTTGTGTGTATGTCCCCATTTTCTAAATAGGGGACCTGTTCAAGGTGGCACAGTGCTGTGCTTCTGGCTCTGGGGAGTGTGAACACCTGCTCAGGCAGCCAGTACTTCTAGCTGAGCCATTCTATCCTGACAGAACGTAGGAAATGGGTGCATTCTTGCTAAGACAACAACAGCAACAAAGGAAGAAACCCTTTCTTTTTTTTTAAAGGCAGGTTTCACGTATCCCAGGGTGGCCTCACACCTACTATGTAGCCAAGGATACCAAGTGCTGGGTTACGGGTGTGTGTCACCGTGCTCAGTTTTGCATGGTGCTGGGGATCAATCCCAGGGTTACGTGCACGGTAGGCAGGCATTCTACTGACCAGACCATATCTCTAAACCCTTCCTTGCTTCCTTGTGTTTTAACCTGAAATAGTTGACTTGTATTGTGTGGATAAATTATAGGTAAGAATCACTAGCAAGAGAGTAACTTGGCTGGTTGTTATTTTCCAGTTAACTACTTCTTTTAAAAATGGTATTTGTTGGGCTGGAGAGATATGGCTCCGTGGTTAAGAGCGCTGGCTGTTCTTCCAGAGGACCTTAGTTCAGTTCCCAGTACCCACATGGAGGCTCACAACCATCTATAATGGGGTCTGATGCCCTCCTCTGGTGTATAGGTATACAAGAAGATAAAAAATAAATTAGAAAATACATTTGTTCTTAAATTTTATTAGATGTTATGTATGAATGTATGTATGTATGTGTGTATGTATTTGTAGCTGTGTGCCTTTGTCTGTGTGAAGGCACATGTATGCAGTCCATGCCTTTCTTGTGGAAATCAGAGGACAACTTGCAGGAGAGTCCTCTCCTTCCTCCATGTGGGTCCCTGGGATTAAACTCAGATTGTCGGGCTTGGTGTCAAGTGCTTCTACCCACTTAGCCATCTTGCTGTCCCTTAATTACTTCTTGGTGTCACCTTAAAAAGCAGAATCTTTACTGCTAAGGATGAAGTTCAGTATGTGGTCCCTTGACTAACGGGCATGCATCCTCAGTTCAATCCCTAGTATGGGGTTGGGGGAGCAGCAGCTTGAGTGTCCTTCGTCCCCGCACAGTCACCATCACCCTCTTGTACTTTGCCTGTCCTCGGAGAGCTGCAGCTGTCTCGGTCCCCCACGTGTGGACCTGCCACCTTCCTGATGTCGTTAAAGCAGAATGGATGGCTCAGCTACACATCCGAGTGCTGCTGCGGCTACTTGATGCAGCAGAGAGCTCTGCCCTTGAAAGAGAGAGCAGGAAATACAATAGTTTCGGGTGATAGAGTGGCGCAGGCTGGTCTTCCTTTTGGAGCACAGAGAAAGGGAGAAAAATGGTAAGAACCGACACACAAGGAGACTTGAAGTCAGGGAGCCCTCTTGGCTCCTGTGCATTCAGACTCTCTGGAAGTAGATGAGGAGTCTGGGGTCACTCTGGTTGACGTAACCTTTTCTGCTTTGTGGGTATATACATGAAAATAATACACTTTCTTATCAAACAGATGTGGCTTTTTATAGCATGTTCATTAAACTCCAAATCTTTAGTTATACCAAACACACTAACAACCCCTAACATTGATGGCATTCAAACCATGTTTTCTGTTCTCCTGAGATTCCTTCCCTGGGACACATAAACAATGCCCATCTTCTCTCCATAAGGTACCTAGAACAAACTAGGTTTCCACCCAAAGGTTCACCCCAGGAAACCAATGAGTATCTGAGGTTTATTTACAAAGGTGTTGCTTACAGGAGCATGGGCGATGCCATAGCGACGCACCGTGTTTCACTCCGTGTGGATGATAGCTTCTCCGTGGCTGCATCAGGAGCCTCTCCCCTGTCTCCTGCAGCCTAGAACCACGCAGGATCCTGAGGCACATGCAGTTCGTGCAGACTTGCATAGAAAGGGCTGGGTGGAGAAACTGGATCATAAGAACTCTCCGCATGACCCTCTGCTGTGAGAGACTGTCAACAGTCTGTCGTGATGGGCCCTGGCAAGGAGGCACAGCTGCTCAGCTGAAGATGGCGGCAGCTTCACTTGGAGACTGGTTCTACAAGATCCAGCCGTAAGCAAACTAAAAACCTGAAGTCACCACGAGGTTTCACGACCCTCACACTTCCCTATACCCATACACCTCTATCTTATCTAAAAATATATACGGATAAACGGGAAAAATGTAATTATAAAATAGAGGAGAAATGTAAATACATCACGGCAAAACCTGTGGAGGAATACTTATAGGCTGAAACACATTCATTAGAAAAAAAAAAAGATTAAACACTGATGTAGAATTTCACTAACAGTAGGCTACTAGCCTGCTATAGGTACGAAACGTTAAAAGTGAATGAAATTGTAAATTCAATTCTTTGGTCCCACTAAACACACTGTAAGGGCTCAACAGCCGCACGAGGCTGACGGCAGACGTGGATATTTCCATGAGGGCTGAAAGTCCCATTGGGATCTATCCTGGCATGTAGCAGAAGCAGTAAGAATCGCAGCTTGAGGGAGAGGTGTGCGCCAGCGGGAATGTGCCATCGTACATCAATAAACTAAAAGCTTAGACCATCATCAGACACTGAGCAGATAGGTCCTTAACAAATATTACTGATGAAAAAGGAACAGTCCGGAAAGATGGCTCATCAGGGAGAGGTGCTGCTCACGAGCTGGTGACCCGAGTTCCCTCCCCTTCTCACATAGCAGAACGACAGAGCTGACTCCTGCGGATTGTCCTCTGACCTTCACACATGAGAGCCGTGGGACAGATGTCCCTCCTTGTGTGAATGAATGAATGAATGAATGAGAGTAAAATGATTTTGCAAAAAGAAAAGGTACAATACACTTGAAAAAGAGACACAAACCAGAACCCAGAAGAGTTTTCCATAGTATTATAGAGGGCTGGGGAGATGTCCCAGTAGTTAAGAGCTCTCACAGAGGACCCATGTCTGGCAGCTTACAACCACTTGTATCTCCCACTCCAGAGGACACAACATCCTCTGTGGACTCTACAGGCACTGTACACATCACACACACACACACACACGCACACGCACGCGCACACGCACACTTAAAAAGTAGTTTTATGCTATGGGTGACTTTCTACTAATAGCATTGGAGACCTAGATAAAAGGCTTCGGATAAGATACAACACCCCCAAAGGGGAGGGGGGGATAAAAATGGCTCAATGACCCCGGAGAGAAATGAGAGGAGAGTCAGATCTACCCTGCAGAAGACACTAGGTCAATGCTACCTATGGATAGACTCTGTCCCACGTTCAAAGAAGAGCTAATGGTGAACAAACAGCAGCCAGAGGTACGCAGAATGTGTGCAGAGCTGTTGAATCCGGGTCAGCCGGCCAGCATACCAAACTTGGTTGGCGGAGCTAGCCTCCTTCCGGTGCCTGCTCCCACGTGGGGTGCGCTGAACTTTTGTATGTGATGTCATCCCTTGAAAACACTGTAGCCTTGTGTGAGAATAAGATAGAGAAGGCAAATGGCCCCTCGGCATGTTACTGGAAGTGGTTTTTCCCCCTGTGAATGCTTAGAAGCTGTTTCTAAGGCAGAGTCCCTGGGCACACAGTGAAGACAGTGCAAGCAGATCAATATCAGTCAGCACGGATCTGTGTTTGTAACAGTTTGTAACAGAACATGCTGCTTTAGTTTGGATCTTATCAGAAACACGACATAAAAGATGGCATTCGGGCCCTCTCTCTCGGGAAATGATTCCAGGGGTGAGGCATCGGGAGACTGGGAGAAATGCGTTGGGGAAGCTGAGAAGCCAGTTACCACTGCCGGGACCCTCAGTGCAATTTGACTACGAAATCTCTGACGCAGAACGGGAGGTGTCCCACATTCTATTGGGCAAGGACTTTTCCAGGGAAGGTCACTTCCCTGAAACTTCTAGGCTTTCCGGTGTACCAGAAGGCTGGGTGGAGAAGAAGACAGGCGTACCTGGTGTTGCTGAGGAAGCCAGAAAGAGCTGGTTGCCACAGTAACTACTGTGTACAAGAAAATGTGAGATGGGGCTGAAAAGATCTCTGACATTATGTGGGAACGTTCCAGATGTTGTAGCAAGACAACATCTCTGTAAGTAGCAAAACAATTAGCACATATTTTCTCTATGTCTGTGTAGTCATGCATTATGTAATGATATTTGGTGAATGAGGGATGCCTCCAGACAGTGGCCCCATAATATTCTCTCACTTAGTGACACAGCTGTCTTAATTTGTGTAAGCACACGCTGACGTTCACACAAAGATCAAATAATCCAACAAGGACCGGGGTTGTGGCTGAGTTTGTGGATTGCTCACTTAGCATCGTTGTGTGGCACTATCGCTGCAAGTCTATTTGTCTCAGACCTGAAACCAATAGCAGTCCAGAGTCAAACTTGGTAAACGCAAAGGGGGAGCGGCAGAGAAGGATGGAACAGATTGATCCACCCTCCACTAGTCCACAGTGTAGGTCTGATCCAGGGAGGAAGAAGTTCATGCAAAGGTGAATTTTGATTTAGACAGAGCTGCGCTCCCATGCTTGACAATACTAGCCGAGTTAAGTGGTGCCAAGTGACTGAGAAGCTGCTGCTCCGGCTGTCGCTCAGAGTCTGGGAAAAGAGACCCAATGGTGCAGAGCTGAAAGCGATGAGATCAGAGTTGAAGCCATTTCTTGACTGTGTCGCTGTGTCCTGTTGTCGTATGCTCACTGGGTGGCTCGCCAAGGATGACACGGAGGCTTATTCACACGTGCAAACCCTGCAAGACCTCGGCAGAGGGACCACTATGGTGGCAAGCGCCATACTGGGCAGTGGAACCCTGAGCGCCTCAGCCCAGGTGTTTTTATTGATTCAGAATTCCTCAGGTGTTCTACTGAGAGCGTGTGCAGATCATGAGGAATTTACACAAAGCCAAAACCTGCAGACCATACGAGTCGCCAAGGCCTAGGCAGCTCTTCCCCCAACAGTGCACAAAACGATTTTGAACACAACTCAAAACCAGCTTCTGCAACAGTGTCCATAGAGGTCTGCCTTTCTATAAACCAGCGATTTTTACTTGCACTCGATTGTATATAGCCAGGCTGTGGTTGTGGCTGGATGGTAGAGTGTTTGTGTTGGGGTTTAAATGCGAAATGTACTTCACTGACTCATGTGTTTGCACACTTGGTCCCCAGCTGGTGGCGCTGTAAGGGAAGGCTGTGTAGCCTTTAAGAGGTGGAGCCGTGCTGGAGGAAGTTGGGTGGCATCTTGAGGTTTTACAGCCCCGCCCCAGCCAATGCAATATGACAACCTAGCTTCATGCTCCTGCCTCCAAGCCTTCCTTGCCTTGAGATGTATTCACCTAGGAACAGTCAGCCGGAATAAACCTTTTTTTCTCCTTAAGTTGCTTTGGTCACAGGAGTGTGTAAAGTAACTGAGGCAGCTTGCCTAGCACAGACCAGGCCTTGTGTTCAATCTCAGCACTTCGTAAACTAGACTTGGTGGCCCATGCCTAGGACTAGGGAGGTAGAGGCAGGAGGTTGGAACTGCAAGATCATCCTTGGCTACAAAAAGCCAAAGGCCTTCTTGAGCTATATGAGACTATATTGCCAAAAAATTACATATAGTCAGGGTCTTCTGTTCATACTTAAAGACATTTGAGAGACTAAGAAGGGCCAAACTCCTGGGGCTTGGGATCAGCCCTGGGAATACAGAAAAGAAGAATAAACAAACAAACAAATAAATATGTACATACAGGAGAAGCCAGTACAGATATATCTAAATGGTTCCTTTTATCCCCCCATTTTTAATTCATTGTCTGAGTTGAACCTGTGTGGGCCCTGTGGGTGCAGTCAGAGTCCCTGTGAGTTCATATGTGCATTGATCTGGTTGTATCTGGAAGGCACTGTTTCTTTGGAGCTATCCATCCCATCTGGTTCTTGCGATCATT
The DNA here is from genome assembly GCA_026225945.1 of Cricetomys ansorgei. NCBI lineage: Eukaryota > Metazoa > Chordata > Mammalia > Rodentia > Nesomyidae > Cricetomys > Cricetomys ansorgei. The sequence continues at coordinate 7,411,563 of JAMJFZ010001228.1, read as the reverse complement.
CTGCCTCCTCTTCTGCATATCTCCCCGAGCCCGGAGGTGAGGGGATGACCTTGGTATCCCCTTTAGCCAGGTATTCATGAAGCTCTGCAAAATCTCACAGGCAGGGAGCAGCTGCTTGGTCAAGCAGCAGATCCCACAGAACTGTGCAAGTGTATTCCGGAACTGGTGGGAGCTTTGGCATTTGGGGACCATCTTAGTTAGGGTTCTGATTGCTGTGATCAAATATCATGACCCAAAGCAAGTTTCAGCTTACAACTCCCTGGACACGTTCCATCACTGACGTCAGGGCAGGGACTCAAGGCAGGATACCTGGAGGAATGCTGCTTACTGGCTTGCTTAGTCTGCCCAGATGCTGCCTGTGGCTGAACCCCCTTCTACCAATTAGCAATCAGGAAACAGGCCACAGACTGGGGTTATCTTGTTTGTATGTGATGGAGATATTTGCTCAATTCAGGTTCCTCTTCCAAGATAACTCTAACTTATGTCAGGTTGGCAAAACAAACAAACACCAACCAGGATAAGAGGAAGCTTGCTACAGATAGTATATGGTGCTGAGCCCTTCAGCACAAAATAGACCCCTCACCGTGTGTGTGTGTGTGTGTGTGTGTGTGTGTGTGTGTGTGTGTGTGCATGCGCGCGTATGTGTGTGCACGGACACACGTCTGTGGAGGACAGAGGTCAACCTTAGGTGTCATTCTTCAGGATCTGTGCATCTTGTTTTTGAGACAGTGTTTTTCACTGGAACCTGGGGCTCGCTGTTTTTAAGCTAAGCCAACTGCCCAGAGAGCCCCAGGGATCCTCCTGTCTCCACTCCTCCAGCACTGTCAGTAAGTGTCAGTAAATGTCAGCAGGGTTGGCTTCTTACATGGGTGCTGGGAACACGATTCAGGTCTTCTTGCTTGCGTAGCAGGCACTTGCCAGCTAGCCATCTCCCCTGCCCCAAGATGGGAGTTATATTGGAAGAGAGCCCTCACATCCCACGTGACTCACCAGAGCCTATGAGACTTTCCTGTGGGTGAAAACCTTTTAAAGCCTCAAACGTTGTTCGGTGTGATATTTAAGCCTTGAGTAGCTTTCTGCATGGCTTTTAATAATCAGACTCTCCTAGGAACATAGCCACTGTGTCAATCAAGGGAAAGATTCACTGTGTTTTGTTCGAAGCGTTACCCAGAGCTGTTCACCACCTCGGAGTGTCACTTTGTCAACAGCGGTGGCCTTGTGCTGGCTGAGTCATCCCTGCATCCCCGTGTAGTAACACTGGCTCAGCCTTGGCATTTCCAACGCGTCTGCAAGCGCCTGGCTCCCTCGGTGCACCTTGCAGCCCTGAGCACCTGCTTGGTGAAAGACGCATTCTTTCACTCTAAGCTGCTTTCATTGTTCTTTGCAGGATGAGGACTCAAACCCAGGGCTTTGCTTGCACCCGGCAAGCTCTGTACCACCCATGCACACCCTTGTGTCATGAATTCTTTCAAATTCTCTTTTGATCACAGCGGGGCTTCATTCTGATTATTTTTTGAAATGTTTCTTTGTAGGTGGATTGTGGTATCTATGGTTTTTGGTTTGGTGATTGAAGGAGAGTCATTATAAGAATAGTTGTTTCCTGAAAGAGAGTGGCTATAAGAATAATCGTGTTCAAGCAAGACAGCCTGCTTGCTCCAAGAAGTTCAAAGTGGTGGTCTCTTTTCTTTCTAGAGAGTATTTGGGTACAGATGCCTTTTTGTCCAGGGAGATAAATGTGTGTGTGTGGGGGGGGGAGGGGGCGGTCCTCAGTGGACTATGGGAGTCTCTTTCTCTCCTTCCCTTCTTTTTCTGTTCGGTTGCTTTTTATTTTCCCCCAAAATAATAGAGGTTGAACTCAGTTCCTTACACATGCTGGACTCATTACTCCCGAGCTACACCCACAGCATTTTTTAATTATTATTATTATTTTTTTTTTGGTTTGGATACAGTCTTGCAAACTTACCCAGGCTAGCCCTGAACTCATATGTAGCTCAGGCTGGCTTTGAACTTGTGATCCTCCTGCCTCAGACTCTCAGATAGCTGTGATCATAGGCCTGGATCACCAGGCCCTACTTCCTTTTCTTCTTCTTGGGCAAGATCCTGCTTTGTAGCCCAGGCCGGCCCTCAAACCGGAGATCCTCCTGCCTCTACCTCCTCAGTGCTAAGTTACAGACATGGACTACTATATCTAGACTTGGGGGTTTTCTTTAACTCCTAAAAATGGAAGGGAAGAGATGCCATCTCTTCCCCTCTGACCACATCTTGACTCGGGGGGCCGCAAGGCTGAGAAGCGACAGACAGGGTCTGGAATTTGAGGTGACAAAGCTCAAGGAAGCAGCGGCCACATCACCTGCCATACTGTGGAGCTGCTAAACAGCCAGCCCCCTGGGACCACCCCTCATTTGCATTTAATCTACTTGTAAACCAGAAGTTATGAGAGGCTCTGAGAGGGCGCAAGGCCCGGATGTTGTCACCGTTCGGTTTTGTTATTGTTAAAATCCGCCTCTCCAGACAAAACAAGATCAACAAAACCAAATCCCCTCCAACGGGGAAAAAAGTAATAACACACCTGATTACAGCAAAACATAATGAAAACTCGGTTCTCTTCGAGCAGATGCCAGTCTGGCCTCCAGAGGCAACAAATCACACCGACCTCGTGCACATTGTTCTAGAAATAGCCTCCACATCCACAAGCTTGCACATCTAAGTGCACCGTACAAGTGGGTCTGCAGGGGTTACATTGCACGTAATCCATCTTCAGTCAAAAACAGTGAGTGAAATTAGCTGCACCTTGCTGTCAGCACTCAGGAGGCGGAGGCAGGTGGATCTTGGTGAGCTGAAGGTCATGGTCTATATAGTGAGTCCCATGCCAGCCAGGGGTACACTGTGAGATTTAAAAAAACATTTTTTTTTAGAGCAAGTGTGGCTGGGAGATGGTTCAGTGAGTGAGAGCATTTGCTACACAAGCATGAGGACCTGGGTTTTGCTCCTCAGCAGCCACTAAAAGCCGGATGTGTCCATGCTTGTAACCCCAGCTGGGGCAGAAATAGGGGCTTGTTGTCCATCAACCTATACAAACTCCTTACCTGGAGGGAAGAAGGCAGAGAGGGAAAGAGGAAGTGACCGACATCCTCCTCAGCCTCGGCACATTCTTCCCTCCCCACTCCCCCAAAGCTGCACAAGAAAATTCACGGAAGAGGTCTGGGGCTCCACGCTGAGTGAGTGCAGCCTGCCTTAACTGTGCCCAGGGTGCTCCCATTAGCTTACAGTTGAACAAATCACCCAACGCAGTCTAGATTTTTCTTGTTCTTCATTTTGTCTTTTTAGAGACAGAGTCTCCTGTATCTCAGGCTGGCCTCAAACTCACAGTGCAGCCGAGAATGACCCTGAGCCTGTGGTTCTTCAGTCTCTACCTCCCGAGTGCTGGGATTACAGGTGTGAACCACCGGCCTGGCTCTGCAGTGCTGGGATGGGACCCAGGACTTTGTGCATGCTAGGAGAGTGCTCTGCCAACTGAACTGAACATCTCCAGTCCACGAGCCTGTTTTATGACCAGTGCTGAAGAACTAACTCCTGGGATTTACTGAATAACTGGGCGTAAACCTTGGTAGTGCAGCACCCAGCAGCAAGAGAGAAGATCTTAATCTCTAGCCTAGAAAAAAGACCTTCATTCAAAAGTGAAAGTTCTGGCTATGCATGAGGAGGCGAGGTGGGGTGGGGGTGGGGCACCTTGCTTTTGGCAGATGGAGACAATAACATTAAAACTTCAAGGTCATCCATTAAATAGCATGTTCGAGACCAGCCAGTGTGGTCTACATGAGACCTTACCTCAGGACAGTCAAAGTGCCACTCATTCTGAGTGTGGATAGACGTGTGTATAGTTTTTACCTCATAGTGAATGTTTCTTTGATAGCGTTATTTGGGGGCTGGAGAGATGGCCTGGCAGTGAAGAGAACTGGCTGCTCTAGCAGAGGACTCAGGTTTGACTCCCAGCACCCACACCCATCTGTAGCTACAGTTCCGCAGGATCCGGTGCCCTCTTCTGGCCTCCAAGGATACCAGGTACACCGGCAGTGCACAGACATATATGCAGGCCAATCATCCATACACATAAAACAGAATAAGAATAAACTTTTTGCTTTTTAAAAATTTATTTATCTGTTAGAATTTTTCTTCACTCATATATTGCATTCCAGCATCCTTCCACCCCTCTCTCTATTCCTCCCAGACACTCCCCCACCCCCAAATAATTTTTTAAAAGTTGCTTTTTAAGTGTTATTCAAACCATCAAAATCCCGGTGCCATCAACATATGCATACACTTCTTTAGAAAAATCACATTCGTTTACTTACCCATTTGCGTGCACGCGCGCGTTACGGCATGTGCGTGTAGCTCAGCAGCCGTCGGTGGTGGTCCGAGGACACTTTGCCTTCGTTGATTCTCTCCTTCTGGCAGTGGGCCCCGGGGGTTGGCCATGGGTAGTCAGGCTTACCAGCAAACGCCTTTACCCACTGAGCCACCTCGCTGGACCCTTCCTTTCTCTATTTATTGTGGCGGACCGTAAGCGCAGGCCCTCGCTGGTGCGGACTCTGCCACCGAGCCTCCACGCTTGCTGTTGACGTCTGCCGCCCACCGTGTGTGGATTCCCTCTTTCTTTTCTCTCTGCCTTGTTGAGTGGTGACAGCACAATCAGGGAGCAAGCCTTTTTGATCTTGCGCTGCTTGGAGGAACCTGGGAGAAGAAGCTCGTCTCTTGGTAAAGGGGAAACTCTCAGCGCCGACGCTTTTAACGAACCCCTTCCCCTCTGTTTCCTTAAGTTTTATTTTACTTTCAAAATTTAAATGTGGAATGCACATTACAGAAATAAAATATGGCTGGGGGGTATTGGTGCGTGCCTTTAGCCCCAACACTCAGAAGGCAGAGGGCGATGGATCTCTGCGAACCCAAATCTGAAGCCGGGTCCCCATGTTTGCATAACAAGGGCTCTTCCCCCTGAGCCGTCTCTCCTGCCAAATATACACGCACATGTTTGCTAATATATGTACACATGGACATATGCATTCTCAGCTGTATATGGGTGGAGGAACTGCAGACAGATGGCTCAGTAAAGAGCACTTGCCGCTCTTCCAGAGGCCAGGGGCTCAGTTTCCAGCACCCACGTGGCAGCTCACAACTGTCTGTAACGCTAGTTTACAGGGATTTTCTTTCTACCTTGTTGAGTGATGACACCACAGCCAGGGAGACAAGGCTTTCTACTGTTCAACACCTTCTTCTGGCCTCCACAGGCACTGCACAAATGTGGCATCGCACATGCAGGGCACACATGTACATTAAATACATAAAAAAAATTTTTGTTTGCTTTATTGTTTGTTTTTCGAGACATGGTTTCTCTGTTGTGACTCTGGCTGTCCTGGAACTCACTCAGGAGACCAGGCTGGCCTCGAACTCACAGAGATCCTACCTCTGCCTCCTGAGTGCTCGGTTTAAAGGCGTGTGCCACCACCACTTGGCTATAAGTACACATTTTAAAAGTCTTTAAAGAGTGGAGAAAGTGAGCTGAGCACAGCAGGCAAGCACTGATTCGTCGCCATGCCTTCTTGACAGTGGCTGTGGTGTGACCAGCTGACTCTAGTCCGCTCCTCTTTGATTTTCTGCCAGGCTGGACTGTTACCTGGTGCTGTATGCCCAGTGAACGCTTTCTCCTCTAAGTTGCTTTTGTCAGAGTACATTTTACCATAGCAATAGGAAAGGAAATGGAGATGAGAATGCTGACAGGTTTTAGAAGCCAACCAAGGAGCAAGGACTTTCTGACAGCGTCCCACAAGAGCAAGGTGACCAGCTCTTTACAAAATTCCATTGTCGGAGTCTCCCCTGAGAAAGTGTGCCCCCCCCATCCCATCCTCCAAGAAAGATTTATCTTATTGGAGCAAGACAGGCCGAGAAACACCCCTCCTAGAGTTGCAGTTATTTCTAGTGGTCAACTTGACACAACCTAGAATCACCTGGGAAGAGACTGTGGACCGGGGTTCTCTGTGTTGAATAACCCGTGGAGACTGTCTGCGGAGATTGTCCTAATTGGGTTGACTGAGGTGAGAGGGCCACCGTGTGGGCGGCTGGGCTCCGAATCACCTGAGAGGGAAGAGCAGAGCAGAAGAAGCAGGCAGCTCGGGCCCACTGGTTTCTGTCTGTGCCGGGACCGTGGTGTGCGGCTGGCTGCCCCCCACCCCCAGTGGCAGGCTGTAACCTGGACTCAAAAGCTGAGGAACCCCTTTCTGCGCCAAGCAGCTTTTTGTCTGTCACAACAACAGAAAGGAAACAGGACTGACAGACAGACTTAAACTACTCTCTGTCCTTTGGGTTTCCTCAGGTCTCCTAAACACTAGTCACTACCCATCCGGATTGCCTTCGTCTCCGTTTCCTCTCCCCCATGAGGAAAGCATGCGGGGAACAGAGTCTGACTGGAGTACTGAGTGTCCATCGCATGAAATAAAGTTGGAGACCTTTTTCTCTTACTGGTTTATTTTTATTCTTTTTAAAGATGTGCGTGTGTGTTTGTGTGTGTGTGTGTGTGTGTGTAGCTGCTAGAGATGGCCAGAGGCCTTGGGCCCCCTAGAGAGCTGGTGTTACAGATGACTGTGAGCCACTGGAAGTGGGTGCTGGGATCTGAACCCGGGTCCTCTCGAGGGCAGCCAGCACTCTAACTGCTGAGTTAAATGTTGACTCTTAACTGCCAGCCCTCCAGTTCCCTGTACTGGTTTATTGACGGTTTATTTCAGCTGATGTAAATCTCTGGGGGATGGGGAGAGATTCCCTTCCCTACGCTTGTGAGTGAGCTATGTCAGAGTGTAGACAGACAGATCTGCATTCTTATACAATGCCATACACTGTCGACTAACAGCCGGCTCACCAGCCATGCCAACTTCACCGGCTGTAATCCACTGAGCATTGCTGATTTCGCTTGCTAGATGTGGCCATTGGCAATCACTGGTTCTTTTATGCCAACCTCGTTACTAATATTTGTATCTGCTAATGCATTAAAGATAACCTCAGGGGGCACCAAAATGCATTCATGTCACACTCAGGAATGGCGACAGGAGCTTCCTCTTGGTGTAGTTTTACTGGCTTCTCCTCTTCTCTCCCTGGTCATCCACCTGTTGGTGGTCTGTGGTTACTGGCATGTCCTGATTTGTCTAGACAACTAGACAAGCAGTTAAGAGTCAACATTTAACTCAGCAGTTAGAGTGCTTGAGAGATCCTTGAGAGGACCAGGTTCAGTTCCCAGCACCCACCTCCAGTGGCTCACAGGCACCTGTAACACCAGCTCCAGGGGACCCAAGGCCTCTGGCCATCTCAGCTGTGTGTGACTGCTCTGTCTGCGTTACCTGTGACTGTTCTGAGTCTGTGCGGGTGCCTGAGACAGTGCTGGTCTGTCTGTCCCTAACAGAGCTTGGCTCTGTGGATGTTGAACAGCTTAGGAAACATGGTTCCGGAAAGGAATGAAGGACACTTTTTAATAGAAATTTTCAATAGAGTCTTATGAGGCAAGAAGCTACTTTACTGACCCAGAACAGCACTCAAAACCTCAAGCAGATGTTATCAACCTGTCTGCACACATTCCCTCCAACATTTATAGGATATTTATTGTTTAAGGTTGCTTTCAGCGAATGTTGACCACAACACACACACACACACACACACACACACACACACACACACACACACACACACACTCTATTCTGGGCCAGGGATGTGGAAGAATATACAAGCTAGGATTAAAGCTACGTGTACCTACAGTGTTATTAGGCTAAACTGAGCTAATTGCTACCTATAGGCTCCAGGACACGGCTCAGTGATTGCTACCCAAGCATGAGACTGGAGTTTGGTCTCTTAGAGCCCACATACAAAAGCCAGACATGGTGACATGTACTTGCGATCCTGGTGCTGAGGAGGAGGAGCCAGGAGGAGCCCCAGGGCTTTTTGGGCCAGTCACTCCAGGTTCACTGAGGGACTTTGTAGCAACATAAGGTGCAAAGTGATTGAGGAAGGCACCCAGTGTTGAGTTATGGCCTCCCCCGAACAAGCACACACTTGCTGGCACACATGTGTACATGTATGAACATGGCTGGGGAACATGTTTTTTTTTTTTTTAATACCATGCTCCACTGATGTGGTAATAGCTCTGTGAAACTTTTATAGTAACAGAATGAAGGGAAGCCATAAATCACAGCACTTCCAGATACACTTGAGGACGGAGAGGAAGATGGGAAATGGGGTGGAGTCAGGTGGGAAGGGAATGGAGACCCTCCCCAGGATGTCTAGCTGGAGCCTCTCACCAGCTGGGAAGCAAGACTTCCAATGCAGTCAGCAACATTCTCTTAAGCCAGTGGTTCTCAACCTGTGGGTTGAGACCCCTTTGGGGGTCTGACGACCTTTTCACAAGGATCCCCTAAGACCATCTGCATATCAGATTTGCATTAAGATTCATAACAGAGCTAGGCAGTGGTGGTACACGCCTTTAATCCCAGCACTCGGGAGGCACCCACTCTGTGAGTTCAAGGCCAGTCTAGACTACAGAGCGAGTTCCAGGACAGTCAGAGTTACAACAGAGAAACCCTGTCTAGGAGAAAAAAAAAAAAACAAAGCAAACAAACAAAGTAGATTCATAACAGTAGTAAAAATATACTTATGAAGTAGTAATAAAAATAATTCTATGGTTGGGGTCACCACAACAAGAGGGACTGTATTAAAGGGTCCCAGTGTTAGGAAGGTTCAGAACTCTAAGCAATCTTTTTTCTTTCCCAGCTGTGAACTGCCAGTTTTTTAGGGATCTCACCATAAACCCCATTCACAGTAGAAGCTGCGCCCTAAAGCCCCTACGCAAGCCCAGGGGCTCCTGGATAATTCCGCAGATTATAATCTCCTCCAAGGCACATCTGGAGACACCTTAAAATCTCACCTGTCAATAAAAGAGAGGAAAGGGAAGAAGAATCTTTGGAATCTTTTGAAATGAAATTAAAGAGCCACTAAAGACACTTAATTGAACCCCCCGCCCCAAGCCCATACCCACAGTTGGGGTGTGTCATTCTTTTTCCATGTGTCTATTTTCCTCTTACCCGTCATCATTAGAATAGACGCTCGGCATTCTTCTAATGGGACGGTGGACATGGCTCAGTCAGCGAAGTGCTTGCTTTGGTCTGAGGACCTGCATCGGATCTTCCAGAACCTGTGCGAAAAGCTGGCGGGTGGCACTGGGCTGTCAGTCTAGTGTTGGGGAAATGGGGACAGCCTAGCAGCTCACTGGCCAACCAGTCTAACCAAACATGCAAGCTAGGTGGAGAGTGACTGAGAAAGACACCTAATGTCAACCTCTGGCCTCTACATGCATATATCCACACACGTGTACACATGTGCATACACACACACACACACACACACACGTACACATATGCACACATGTACACACTCACACACAAACACAAACACCCCCCCCTTAAATGACTTAATAAACGGCAGCTCTCTTGAGAAGCACACATCCACACCATCACACCACTGCTAACACATAGTGGGGATATCAAACAGCCAGGTTACAGTGCAGGGGGTGGGGGGCATCTCCAGGCCCCAGGTGCTCTCTGGTGGCATCCTGGGCCTTCGGATGGTGGAAGCTGCCAGGCTGCTAGCAGATTTCAAGTTGATTTATCCGGTAGTCACAGGACGCTAGCCCTCTTAGCCCCCATATTAAGTCAAACACAAGTGTCTATGCAAAAATGCAGTTCTTACCTCCAAAAGGACAAGAGATAGTTTGTTCTGGGCCCAAAATTATGAGTGACCATGGCCCGGGTCACCCCAAATTCCATGTTCCAGTGAGGTTACAGGTTCATGGAGTTTTATAGCCATGGAACAAAGGAAGCCATAAATCAAGGCATACACCATGGGAACATCTGGTATGTGGGCGTACAGCAAGATGGGGGGCTGCTATAGGCCTTGGATGGGATGCTATCGGATAGCAGTCTTAGCCCTTGGTGAAAACTAGGTCTTGCTAAGTTAGTACATTCCAGAGGGGTTTGGAGGTTTGTCAGGATGTTAGATGAAACTTCATCTGTGAGTCACAGGAAATCAGGTCTGACACAGAGGCAGGCCAGGAATGGTGGTTTTGGAGGCTAAAGATATTGTAGTTGTAGTTAGGCTCTGGACCTGCAACATCCCAACCTCTGAACAGTGAAGTTTAAATCAGCCAATCAACTTTTGCAGACACAGCTTCTTTCCTGGAATTCTCATTCACACAGGATGGGCAATGAATAGCTGTTAAGGGAGCTAACAAAATAGTCCGATACAATGTAACTGTGGACTTGCAACATTCCAACTCTTCAATCACAGATGTTCTGATCAATCAGTCTTGAAGAATCTTTAACACAGGTTGACTTGTTGCCTACCCCACCCCTCCCCAGAACATCAGTTCATACTTACATGTCAGTATCTCAAAGCAGCATAGATGTTGTGAGAGACTTTTCTCGGGGAGCCATGACTCATACATAGACCCACCCCAGACAGGGCACCAAGGACAGGTTGAAGAAATGATTCCTCCAAAGTCCAACATGGCGAACCAATGAGTTTGTTGGGGTTCTTTACCGGAGAGGGGTGCTCAAAGGCTGCACATTGCCACAAAGGCTGCCCTGTCATAGGTGATAACTCAAAGGAGCTGTAACTGGGAGCATTCAGGCTGCTGGGCGGTGGTGGGTCGGGGAGCCTCCTCCTGGCAGCCTCTCTCCTCTCCAGCAGTAGCTCAGGCTTGTGAGCCTCAGGGCCTCAGGCTTTACTCCGGGATGCAGGCCTCCCTCCAGCCCAGAGAATCTCAACTCAGGAAATGGCCCCAGCAACCATGCTCCCAGTTCCCCGCGGAGAGCTGGGCTTTGAGGTTGGGGAGAGGCATGAGGCAGACTGTCTTTTTGGATAAGGGTTTATTAGAAGAGTTATTGCCAGACAGCAGGATGGCAGGGAGTAGGGGCTCTGGAGGAAGTTGAAGCCCAAACAGCAGAGGTGGAAAGCAGAGCTGGTCCCTTCGCAGGTCTCAGAGGGAGAGGGGAGGTTTCAGGTTCCCAGTGTCTGGATGACAGGGGAAGGGGACAGAGGGTTGGGGAGGGGAGGCACATTCGGTTAAGCTGTACCCATTAGACAGGTGGGGGATGTGCCAGCCGAGCCTTCTGATGTCGGGGAGTCCAGCAACCTGAGCTCAGTAAGCTTCCTTAGGAAGTGAAAACGGCAAGTGCCACTCTTCTGGAATCCCAGCATTTGGGGGTCTGCTCGGGGGCTTGAGATTCACAGACAGGCTTGATAGGGTTCCTTGCGGTTCCTTGTGCAGACTGAGAAAGCTTGTCAGCGGTGGGCGTGGCCTGTCAGCCTGCGGTTGAAAACCTTGTCCCCCACATCTTCTTCCTTCCAAATCCCCTGAGCCAGGACCAGGGCATCGCACTGCCCTCCCCCGCACTCCCCCAACAGGAAAGGAAAAAGCTTTTGCTGTCCCAGCCCATCGCTCTCTCCTTCCCGACCCACAACCTTTTGTCCAGTTCTTTATGGACAAAACCTGGCTATCCTCCGATTCAGTTTAATTGACGCCGCTTGGATTTAGCGTGGGACCGAGGGTTAAGGGCTCAGTTTTGCAAGACTGCCTCCACATCAGATGCCAAGCACAGAGTCACAAATCACAGCGTTCCTCGTGACATCTGTCCCACTTGGTTCAGAGTTCCTGTGACCCTCTTTGTGAGTTTGCTCCTTGGGTACAGCGCCTCGCAGAAGCCATGAAAACAGTTCACTTACTATTGCAGACTTATTACAAAGGATACTATAAATATTTAATGAAAGCATTTAACAAAGGATATTTTAAATATTTAATGAAATATTTTATTTCATTGCAGATGAACACTAGATGAAGAAATCCATAGGATGGGGTTCGGGAGGTCCCTAAGTGTGGATACTTTTTGATCTCCCCAGAGTTGGAGTATACTAACTCCTGAGCCCCATCTTTTTCTTTTACAGACAGACAGGTGTGATAGCTTAAATTTTTTTTATTACATTAAAAATGCATTCTCTCTCGTGTGTATGTGTGTGTTTGCATGCACACGTGTGTCATGGCATGCACGCGGGGGTCAGAGGAGTCAGTTCTTTCCTTCCACCGTGGATTCCAGGGATCAACTTGGGTCATCAGGCTTGCCTCGCTTTTACCTGCTGAGCCATCTGACTGGCCAGATCAAATGTTTGTTTTCATTTTTCCTGTCTTTTGACCGGGTCTCACCGTGTAACCCAGACTGCCTGGGAACTCACTATGTAGCCGAGGTTGGCCTTGAATTCACGAGACCACCTTCCTCTGCCTCAGTGGTGGGATTAAAGGTACAGATGAAACGTTTTGACCTCGCTGGTCAAGTCAACCTTCAGCCATTCTCTTCTCCTGGGGAGCGGTGAGATGAAAATCCCATCCCTCCCGTTCACAATTGGTTTTGGCAGCCAGCTCTCTGCCTGTGGTTAACTAGGGGCCTCAGCCATTTTATTAGCGTGTAAAAGACTTGGCAGGTGGAGCTGAAGCTCTTTGAAGAAGCCATAGCAAGCAAAGATCCAGAATATTATTTGCCCTTGGGCGTAGGATTATGAGTGTGGAGTGGTGGAATTTTCCGGATCCAGACCTGGAATGAACTTGGGCTAAACATAAACAAATAACAACAACAACAAAAAAAAAAAAATCAGGAGCTGGGGAGATGGCCCAGCAGTTAACAGAGAGTGTTGCTCTTGCAGAGGTCTGGACATTAGTTCTCACACCTATGTCAGGCAGCGCATGACCTCCTGTAACTCCTATTCCGGGGGAACTGATGACCCCTTCTGGACACTGTGGGCACTGCACTCAGGTGCACACATACACATAATTAAAAATAAATCTTTCAATAAAATTTCCATTTACTTTCTCATGACTATTATGCAAACATCTCAAAGTGTTTTATCCAGCTTAATGAAGCTATAGCCTCTACAAACCCCTGAAGTTAGGGGTGCACCTCCCATGCAAGCACAAGGACCTGAGCTGGATCCTTAGAATCGTGTTAAAAAAAACAGGATGTGATAGTGTGTGTTTCTAAGCCCAGCACTGGGAAGGCAGTGACAGGTGGATCCCTGGGGCTCACTGGGCAGCCAGCCTAGCTTACTCAATGAGCTCCAGGCCAGTGTGAGCCTCTGTCTCTAAATAAAACAAGTGAATTGTGTCTGAAGAACATCACCCGAGGTTGACCTTTGGCCTTCATATGGGAGGGGTGAGGAGAGGGGATTCCAACTTTGTTGTAGGCAGCCCACTTGATGTCCATCCCACAGAAGTATAGTGAGATGTACTGCTTTATGACTTCCTTTGTTCTTTAGCTATAAAATCGCATTCTCTTTTATAGAAAATGTATCAGTTAGAGTAATTTTAATTTTGTTTTAGAGCCAGGATCCTTCATATTTGGCTAAGAATAAACCATGGTGTGATTTCTTCAAGGTAGAGTTATTTCACACTGACTAACACTTTGGCAGTCTTGATCTAGATACGTCATGGGATGACATCCAGAAGTCAGAGGGGGCTGTTCTCTTACAAGGGCTTGATGGTGGCTGGGGGCTAGGTCTTACCATAAGTGTCTTTGTCTTTTTCTGTAGCTGTGATAAACTACTCTGACAAAAGCAACTTAAGGGAGAAAGGATGTGTTTTAGCTCACAGTTTAAGATACAGTCCATCACAGTGGGGAAACTAAGGCAGCAGACCTTGAAGTGGCTGCTCACATTAAGTCCGCTGTCAGAGGAGAGGGCTGAATGCTGGTGCTCAGGCTCAGTGTCTCCATGTTATAGAGTCTAGGGCCCATCTGTAAGAAATAGGATATGGCCCATTTGCAATATAAGGTGTGCTTAGGGTTATTCAAAGTTACAGAGAACAGAACGCACCGGGGCCCTCTCTTCCTAGCTGGTGGCTGGGCACCTGCTTGTTTCATATATTTGGGAACTGGAAAGTTATAGACTACAAGACTACAAGACTGAGTCCACCATCAGAAAAAAGGGAGGGGGGCTCTCAAACCCTATGTTGTCCATCAGATAAGGCGCTGTGCCCTAAATCAATGAGATGGGAATTGGGGAGAGGACAAGCCACAGTCTATGGAAGAAGAGAGGAGGGATTTCTGAAAGGACTTTAAAAACCATGGTGTTGGTCAGATAAACACCCCAGCCATCCTGGCCCTTTTCTGCTCCAGGCCCTTTGTCTTGGATTGTATATTAAAGACTGCCTCTTGAGCCTGTTGTTTTCTTATTTCCAACACATCCACAATTAAGATGGGTCTTCCCACTTCCATGACACAATCAAGACAATCCCTTCGTAAGCAAGCTCAGAGGCCCGTCTCTTACGTGATTCTAGGTTCTGTAGACTTCTAACACCAACCGTTAGGTAGTTGTGTGTTGTGAGTGTGTCATGTTAGAAACATAACTTAAGCTCCTCACTTGATCACCGGGCAGCCTGGTGAGGCGCTTGTCCAGCTAGAAACACTCATGGAGAACTCAGCCCAGGCCTATGTACGCAGCGCTCTCATAGTGGACACGTGTCTGGGTGCCTGCAGGGTCACCAGTGACCAGTGGTGGCGCTAAGGGTCATACCCATGATGTCAGAGGTAACATTTGTTTCTGCAGGAATTTTGTCAGATCCAAGAAGGGAGAAGAGAAGAGACAAGTGCATTAATCAGAGTTGACATGTATTGTTCTTATTAACAATGCAATATTTGGCCGGGTGGTGGTGGTGGTGGCAGCGATGGCTGCCTTTAATCCGCAGAAGCAGGCAGATCTCTGTGAGTTCGAGGCCAGCCTGGTCTACAGAGTGAGTTCCTGGACAGCCAGAGTTTCAACAGAGAAACCCTGTCTCAACAAAACAAAATAAAACAAACAAACAAGCAAACAAACGAAAACCCATGCCATGTTTTTTATCAACATCTTTGCATGTATGTTGAGTGTATGTGTCGAGGCGTATGGTTGCGCACGCATCTGTGTATACATGTGTGCAATCAGAGCAGGCTGCCGGGTGACTTCCTCTGTCATTCTCTGCTTTTTACACAGAGAGAGGGTCTCTCACTCAGAAGCTCTCCATTTTGTCCAAGTTGGCCAACTGGTAAGTATTTGTGACCCACCTGTCCTCAGCCTTCAATGCTGGGATAACAGGCATGTACAGTCACACCCGACTTTTGACATGGGTGCCGGGGATTTGAACTCAGGCCTTGTGCTTGCAGAACATGCACTCACTATCCACTGAGCCATCTCTCCAGCCCCTACCATTAGTACCTTCCAAACAGATTTTATTTTTAATTATGTGTCTGTATGGGTATGAGTGTGGGTTGTTGCACATGAATGCAGTGTCCATGGAGAGACACCCTGGAACTGGAGTTCCAGACAGAAGAGAGCTACCCAATTTGGGTGCTGGGAACTGCACTTGGGTTCTCTGCAAGAGCCGTCTATGTTCTCAACCACTGATCCCCCCTCTCCGCCCCTACTATCAATATCTTTTAGTGAGACTGTACAAAGATGTTACATCACTAACAAGTACAATGAGAACATTTACTTGAAGGTTTAAGGTTGGAGCTTAGTTGTAAGTGCTTGCCAATCACGTACAAACCACTGCAGTCCAAACAAAACACTGAAAATACTCATGGTTACAGCTTCCTGTTATTTCCTGTGTTGCCTTCAGTACTGGCTGTTGCACCCAGCTTCTGCGTGCTGGCAAGTGCTCTTCCTCTGAGCTGTACCCTCAGACCGTTTGCTGATGCATATTTTGCATGTTCTTAAAATGTACATCACTTATTAATGCTCCAGTTCCTAGGGAAAGAGATGCAAATCTGCATATCCTGGGGGGCCTTGAGAAGGGTTTGGAATCACAAAAGGCTGGGCTGGGTGCCCTGCAGCCATTACACTGTCTCTCAACGGAGAGGCAAGGAAGCCCAGGCTGCCACAGCCCAGACAGCACTTCAAGGAGATGAAGGTGGGCACCAGAGAAGGTTTGGGGCAGAATTTCCCAGTAGGTTCCTTAGAGCTTCTGGAAAGTTCTGACTGCACAGTTCCTGAGCAGGGTATCTTCTTTTGACACCAAGAAGCTGCCGCCATATGCAGAGAGGTGGATGCTGCTATCATTCAGATTCTCTTTCTCTCTCTATTTCCTTGTGTGTGTGAGCGTGTACGCACACACAAGTGTGCATGTTCATACATGTACATACATGTGTGCCATAACCTTCACAATTTTGGACTTGATCTGACGGGCAACAGGCACTGAAGAAATGACAGACACAAGTCATAAACAAATGTAAAGCTGGCTTGGGTGGGCCTTGGGCCTGCATGGTGAGCACCAGCAGCCTGGATCAGTGAGTTTATTACATACAGCTGGACATGGAGGCCGGTTAGGTAATCTTGGTGGTAGGGTTGTTGGATGTCTTCATCTTATTTTCTGAGACAGGCTCTTTCAGTCATCTTGGGGCTCACCAATTTGGCTAGACTGGTTAGTCAGAGAGCCTCAGGGACCCCTCTGTCCCTACCTCCCCGATGCTGAGTACACGTAGCACACTCAGCTTTGTACATGGGTGCTGGGGACTGAACTTGGGTCTTGATGCTTGAGTAGCAAGCACTGTATTGACTGAGCTATCCCCTCAGCCCTATAGGTTGGGTTATAAAAAGTCTCCTCAAGGCCCATGTTGAAGGCTTGGTCCCTAGGTTCTGGCACTTAGGGTAGGCAGGGGCCTCACATAAGGAAGTTAGATTGTTGAAGGACTCCAGTCTCTTCCTGTTTCTTTGGTTTCCCGGACATCATGGAGTAAGATGCTTTGCTTGGCCATGGGCTGCACACCAAGGTGCCTCACTACAGCCCCAACTCAATCCAGTCATTCTACATGGCTCTTTCCTCTGAATGGAAACATTCCCTCCTGGAGGAAGGAGGGGGTCTCTAAAGGCTCAGAAAGTAAACACAACTCACAAGTCTTAGAAAGCTGAAACTTACAAGATTTACAAGCAGCACCCCTCCCCCAAAGCTCAGCAGAAAGGTCCAGGGATACAGCTTTGTCAGCTGTCACTCATGCTGGGGTGGGCTTTCTGGCCATGCATCGTCTTTGAGTCTCCCATAGTCTGTACATAATACCAGTAAACTCACTGGCTCCCTCAGCTAGACTTGGTCAGAATTGTTTGCTTAGTCTGTTGTCAGTGCCCTGTCTCGGGTGAGTAGACACTTGCCACATCTCCTTAGGAAAAGTCACACAACAATCCACAGCCTCGGATTGGGACCGAGAGCGCAAACAAAGCTCCCCTTTCTTTAATTCTCCTGGATATTTTGCCATAGTTGCAGAAGGCTGACAAGGGTTTGATTACCTATCGGTGTCAGGGTCACTTCGAGTCATTTCACATTGTTAGGCAAGGAGTCCAAAATGGGCTAGGGTAGCAGCGGGAAGTGAAGCCAGGAGAGCCTGTCGGGGTGCATGAGGCTGGAGAGGAAGCTGCTTGCACCCTGAGTCCTGGGTGGGGTTCGTTATTACCTACATGACTGCAAGTAACTGCTTGGGCAAGCACGGCCTCAAGGAATCTTTCATTCTTTTAGTGGTTATCTGAGATGGGGAATTCCCTTCGTCCACCCGACTGGATTTAGAGTCACCGTGGGAACACATGTACACATCTGTAAGGAGTTTCTAGATGAGGGTAATCGAGAATGACAGCACTATCCTATGGGCTGGAATCCTGGACTGAATAAGAAGGAGAAAGTGAGCTGGGCACCAGCATTCACCTCTGTTTCCTGACTGTGGATGCCATGTGGACAGGCTCCTTCTTCTCTTGATGCCATGCCTTCCCCTGCCTCCTTGCTTTTCTTTGCCCCTCATTTCTTCAGGACCTCCTTCCCCTCCAGTCTCTTTCCTTCTCCACCTGCTCCTGCTGCTTCTCCCAACTTGCCTTCTGTTCCATGGCTACCCACTCTTGCTTCTCACCACCCGTCTCAAGTTTCTTTCCTGTCATCGTGATACTCTGAGAAAAGCAGATGGAGGATGGGACAGTTTGTTCTGGTTCTCAGTTAAAGACACAGTCCATCGTGGTATAGAAAAGAGATGGTGGCAGGAGCTTGAAGCAGCTGATCACACCTAATCCACAGTCAGACGCAGAGCGAGAATGAGTGTTCCTCTTTATCTAGTCTAGGGGATGGTGCCGCCAACAGTGGGCAGCTCTTGCCACCTCACTGAACCTAATCTAAACATTCCCTCACTGCTGGCCTTGTCCTAATGATTCTAGATCTCATCAGGTTGGTAATCAGCACACCCCATATATCTGATCCTGCACATCACCTTCTGTCCAGGCTCTATCCCAGGAGACTGGAGGAGGAATTGCAAGAGGAGAGTCTAAGGCAGGTTCCCGCCTGTGCAGTGCTGCTTTCCTTCGAGCCACGATGATCTTCTTAAACCATGTTCTTACTATTCTAAAGATGATATGTGTGTGTGACTGCATGTGCAGATGACTGGAACCCCTGGAACTGAAATTATAGGCAGTTGTGAGCTTCCTGATATGGGTGCTGGGAACAGAGCCTGTAGGGGCGGCAAGTGCTTTTAACCACTGAGCCTTCCACTTGGCCCTCCCAGGTGCCGTTCTGTTTGTACCTTCCAATAAGAAAGACAGTTATTTACTATTCAACTATTTACCATCATTTTTAGATTTGATTTGATTTTAGTGATGTGTACACGTGTGTGCTTGTGTATGGATGTGTGTGTGTGAGTGCAGGTGCCTGCAGAAGCAAGGGGAAATGTTAGATGCCCTGGGGCTGGAGTTGCAGGTGGTTGTGAGCTATGGGTTCTGGGAACTGAACTCAGATCCACTGCAAGAGCTGAATGGGAGGCTGGGTACAGTAGAACACATCGTTAATCCCAGCACTTGGGAAGCAGAAGCAGGTGGATCTTTTTTGAGTTCAAGGTTAGCCTAGTGTATGTGGAGAGTTCCAGAACAGCTAGGACTGTGGAGAAAGACCCTGTCTCGAAGATAAAAAAAAGCATCATACATTCTTAGCCGCTGAACCACTTCTCCAGTCCCTCTCCCAGCATTTTTAAAAAATAGGAGTTAAAATTTTAGAAATAAATCAAATATCCGTATATAGGAGACCATATGGGTTAACCCGAAAATATCAATAAAGTATTGCATGTGCTAGAATAGCATGTACCTGGTAAAAAGGATGAAGACATTGGCAAACAGCTGATAGTAAAGTAGTTGGTATGCAGACACGGGGACCGGAGTTTGATCCCTCGCACCTACATTTTAAAAAGCCAGGTGTGGTGGTGTGCATGTGTGATTCCAACACCGAGAAGGGGAGCGAGAGGACCTTAGAGCTGGCTGACCAGGCAACCCAGCCAAATTGGTGAGTTCCAGGCCAGAGAAAGACCCTGTTTCAAAAAACAAGGGGAACGGCTCACGAAGAACGTTAGAGGTTGTCCTTGAGCCTCTACATGCCTGTGCACACATGTGTGCCATCACCTATGTGAACATGCACGCACACTCACAAAAAAAAAAAATAAATAAAAAGAATGAGTCTGTACCATGGCCTAGACGCCGAGAGGTGTGCATGCTTGGTGCCTAGGGACCGTGAATAACTGAGAAGTTGCCAGCATCATGAACAGTATAATATGATCTGATTATTATGGCACCAAATATCAGCATCCTTTAAATACCAGTTTTTAAAAATCCGTTATTTATTGTGTGCACGTATGCCCATGATACCATGTGAGTGTGTGAGTGAGTGCGTGTCAGAGGGAACTTGATCGAATTAGTGCTCTTCCATCCTCAGGGGCTCCGGAGATAAAACTCAGGTGGCCAGGTTTGCCTGGGGAGGTTTACCATCTGAGCCATCTTGCCAATCCCGTACAAGTCAATAATGTCATCCCTGGGGACTGAGAGTCACAGAAAGAATGAGGTGGGCGTGCCTTTTGGCTTCGCACTCTTGTGTCTTATTTAACTGTTATTAAGGCAGATGTATTCATTTGTTACATAAATAATTTCAGAGAAGGGAAGAAAAAGCATTCGCTAGTCCTGCTCCCAGCCAGATGAACAGCAGGTGTTGGAAGAGCAGAAGCTGGGCGCTGGGGAAGAAAGCGATTCTAAATTCTCTTCTGATGTGTAACTTGTCCTTTTGCCCTGGGCTCTGTTCTCCCAGGCATCTTGCTCTCTGGTCCTCTTCCCCTTTCCCAGCCTTTTTCTTTCTGTGTATAGCTTGTGACAGAGATGATAGCTTCTGTCTTAGATGCAGCCCAGTGCTCTAGCTGGAGGCACACATGCAAATGTCTGTGGCTGCCCTCACACTCCTGGCCCCTCTCCCAGAGCCATATTGAAGGTTCCTGGGAGCTCTTGCTGTCTGCCCTGGCTCCTGCCCCACAGCACACGGCCTTGAGAACCTGGGCTTCCTTCCCCGAAGCAGGGCAAGGGCAGCACTTGGAGCAGCCAACGTAACCAACAAAGCCCCCGGGATTTGCTACAGCGGTGTTGAACTCAGAGCTGACAGATGGAATCATATGGGCAAACTAATTATATTTTTTCAGCTTTTTTTCCTGGGTATTTGTGAGTCTGTGGAAGCTTAATTTATGTATTAATTACACTTCAGAGCTAAATGAGGGGGCTGGGGCACCTCAGACAGCCTCTGCGTTGTACTAGGAAACATGGAACAAGTAATCGGGTTTAGAGGGAGAGAGCTTCCCGCAGTTACCTTCTGAGAAGTCAGTGGGTCTTCAAGAAGCAGAAGCCTCCAGATGGTCAAAGGGGGTGGCCCAGGTGGAGCTCCTGTGTGCCAGGCTTCCATTCTGCTTGTGGGCTGGCTTGAAACAGCTCTTCTGGGCACCTTCCCCACCCAGCCTCTGACTCCAGAGTCCTTGGTGCCTCCACCTTGTGTGAGACTCTTTCCTGATTGGCTGTGGTAGCTGTGTCCCACTGAGCTTCAGCTTCCCTGTCATAGGCCCAGGGAGGCCTTAGACTGGTCTTTGGGGGACTGGGGCATCTGTGAGGCTGTCATTCTCTGGGGGACACCTCCACAGAGGGTCCCACATAGAAGGTTAGGCATCACTGAGACTGGGGAAGTCCCTGGATCTCTCTGTCCATCTTCCCAGTGTGGCCACATTAATAAGTTTCCCTTGTCTGCTTTCTACTATTAAGTTGGCTCTTTTAATTGGTTTATTGGATACAGGTGGCTGAACCTGTCTTGGGGTCACAGTCAGCGATCCCCAAGTTTGGTAACAGAAGCAGCACATCCTTAATAGGACCCAGGGAAGGCCTGCAAGTTGACAGACAGGTACCCATCCAGCCCTGAATGCTGAGCTGAGACACCTACCCAGCCCATCTGCCCCTGGCTCCCAGCACACCACCATGTGCAGCCCTCAGATGGCCCTACCGATGGCTCTGGTTCTTTCAAGGGCCAGTGGGATCCCCACAGGGCAGACCCTCTTTATGGTGAGTGGTGAGTATTCAGACTTACACACGCTGTCATACTGACAGGTAACTCTACAGTGAGCTCAGGACAGAGGCGGACATTCAAGAGTGCCTAAGGATGAGGACAGGGCATGTTGGGGACACGTTTGTTCACTGAAGTCCCTCTGTAGGGGATGGATGCTTTCTGCATCCTGGAGCTTAAGGTTCGAGAGATGAAGCTCAGAGACAGAACACCTGACTAGAATTCCCTAGGGAGATATGATGGCATGGCTCAGTGGTCGAGTACCTACCTAGGATCTTCCAGTGATAGGCTGGAGGTGTGGCTCAGCTGTAGAGTGCTTACCCAGGATGTGTGAGGCTCTGGGTTCCTTCCCAGAACCGAAGAAAAAGGAAAAACCGAGTTTTAGTTCAATTGCAGATGTGTTTAAATCTGAGGTCCTGAACATGCTAGGCAAACACGCGATCACAGAGCTATATCCCAGCCCTGTCAGTGTGGTCTGGAGTAAACCTACCAAGAACCTAGAAAAGCACCATGTGTAGAGCAAGCAGCCTTCAAGTGAACACGAGAGAGGAAAGTTAGGAGAACTGGCTAGAAATGGCGCCCAATCATTTTTTGGGCAGAGCCCGAGTCACGCAGCCAATTTGAAGGCTGGGCTTGGCTGAAAAGCCTTGGCCAGGACTCTTGGACTGATTTTCTTCTGTGTCACACCTGTGTCACATAGAACCTTTTCTGGTGGCACTCACGGCTGTGGTTTCCAACCGGCTGAGCTAATTAGGAAACCTGCTTGGCCAGGAGCCTCTTGGGAGGAGGAACCTTGGGAGTTGCTCAGGTGGTTTTTTCTCCAGAGATGTCTCAAAGGCGAAGAATCTTTGATAGTGACATTCCATGGCCTGTGGAGGTGTTGCCTCTGTAGCAATGGGTCAGAAGCTAGGGGGATACCAGGGGGTCTAGGAGCCACCACCATGTTGGTGCTGGCAGGTGAAGGGTGGTAAGGGATTCTGAGCTGGTGGGCTTCGTTCCTGGTATTTCATCTGTAGCCTGCTACCGGCTGCATCACCGGGTTGTCTGTGGGGGGAGTGTGTGACAACGAAGACTAGGGGAACAGGAGGCTCTGTGTGTCGGCTTCCCCTTTACTCGCCAACCAGCATGGCAATGGTTTGGTTGGGAACGGGAGAGATGGTTGTCAGCAAAGTGCTTTCTACATAAGAATGAGGACCTGAGTTCCATTCCCAGAACACGTGTGAAAACCCAGGCACACTGTCCTGGGCTTGTAAACCCAGCACTGGGGAGGCAGAGACGGGAGGACCCTGTTTACTGACCGGCTAGTCTAGCCTAGTAAGCTGCCAGATAGATGGTTCCTGCGGAACACCCGAGGTTGACTTCTGGCCCGCACACAAGTATGTTCACCCATGTGAACACAGATAAGCATGCATGCACTCAAAGAAAGCCTGGCTCAAGGCTCTAGGAGGACCAGATGAGCCATGTGCTAGCATCCTCCTGTGGTCAAAGTATATGGTCACACCCCACGTAAGGTAGGAGCAGATGCTGGCTTTGGCCTCTGCAAGGGTCTCTAGCTTGTCCTGACATCTCCTTTTGAGGGTCCTGAGCTTGTGAGCTCTTGGCTTCTCCAGTGTACTCCTTGGAGCCTCAGTCCCAACTCTACAGCCTGTTAGTGTTTGAGACAGTATCTCGTGTAGTTCTGGCTGGCCTCCAATTTACTGTGTATCCAAGGATAATCTTGCACTTCAGATTCATTTTCCTCTACCTCCCAAGCGCTGAGATTACAGGCTTGCAGTGCCCAGTTTATGGGGTGCTAGTTTGAAACTAAGGCTTGTAAGCAAAGCACTCTACTTAGTGAGCTCCAGCCCTAGCTCACAGCCTTCCAAGACAGGATTGGGAGAGCCTACAAGATCTTGCAGGAGAGGTGGTCAGCATGTCCGACAGCAATGCACTGGATCGAGGCTGTCCAAATACATTTGTCTTGTTCCCTCACATGCCACCCGCCTGGAGACAAGACTAACCCTTCCTGACAGAATCAGTTCAGCCCTGTCCTCTGAGCAGAGCCCAAGGTAGGCCGAGTCTGGCTGGGGCCTGTTGGGCACTCTGCCTCTGATGGCTGGGGGAAGAGATATGGTTTGATAGGTCAGATGATCAGAACCCAGTCCAGGGGACTGAGCTGAGATGGGCTTTGCCTCTGCAGTTCTTCCAAACTCCAGAAAAAAAAGTCTAAAGAACAGGGGGGGCAGGCTTCCCTGTGCGTGTGCTCACGCGTGTGTGTTAACACTGGAACACATCAATCTACCCTGCTGCAGGTGTTATCCAGTTCAGCACAAGCAATTGTGTACAGAACATAGTAATTAATAGCTACACTGCTGCTCTATGTATTTGCTATACTATATATCTAATCATCAATTTCGAGTGCACTCCTACTTATATTAAAACTTTATTTCAGGAGGATGACTCGGCAGGTAAAGATGCTTGCTGCCAAGCCTGATGACCTGAGTTCAAGCCCTGGGATACTGTCATCTGACCTCCACAAGTGCATGTGGCTTGTGTGCTCTCTGTCCCCCCCCCCCAAACCCCACCAAAATAAGTAAATAAATGCCACTTAAAGAAAAACCCAGTTTTCTCTGAAAGTGTTGGGTATACAGCAGCCTCGTGCAGCTCAGTTATCACATCAGTGCATTGTTGATGTGTTTGAGATAAGGTCTCATGTAGCCCACATTGGCCCAGGGATGGCCTTGAACTTCTGAACCTCCTGAGCTCTGGGATTAAAGGCATGCTCCACTAGTCCTGGTGAGGCGCTTTGTGCATGCTGGTCAGCACACTAACAGCTAAGCCATCTTCCCAACCTTGCCACCTCTCTCAATGGCACTCAGGACTCCGTCTGTGACTGACCTGGACCCTTTGGGTCAGTGAAGACATGAGGACAAATTATCTAACAACTCACCTCTCAGAAGGTGCCCTGTTGTTAAGCACCAAGTGTCTGGTTCCTTTGGCAGGTGAGGTCAGGATATCCAGGAGAAGGTGGATAGCGGAGGCCATGACGTGTGCACTGCAGGGAACTCAGAGTGGTCCTGGTCCAGCCCAAGAGCACTGGCAGACTCGCTGTGAGCTCCCACAGTCTCTGTGCAGGGCCACTCCACAGAGTAGTTTGCCATCAGTGGAAAAGTTGAGGGACTGAGCTGTGTGGGAGTGGGCGTGGCCTATGAGAGGCCGGGTGCTGAGGGGATTGCTTACACATACTCCATGAGCTCCGGGCCTATGAGGCACTCTGTCTCAAAGAAAGATGGCTAACATCTGACAAATAGCAACCGAGGTTGTCCTCTGGCACACACACACACACACACACACACACACACACACACACGCATACAAACACACATGAATATACCTGAACATACACACATAGGAGCATATGTACACAGAAATCCTGTGAAGACTTCACATAGAACTGGGGTCAAATATTACTCAAGCTACTTAATAGCTGTGTGGCTTTGGGGAGGATGCTCAACCTTTCTGGGCATCATATATGTATGTATACACACACACGCACATACACACACACACATACACATACACACACACACATACATATACACATATACATATGTAAGATGAGACTAATTCTATATATCTAAATCTTGATCTAGATATAGATATCTGGAGAGGCTGTTTTGGGATCTGTAAGAAACCCTGGTGATGTGGCTCAGGTCCCTAAAGGCTGTAGAGATGTCCCTGTTCTCCTATTCCCTTCAAACCTGCTATGGTTTTGGATAGAGGTCTGCGACTTAAACTCCTGATTGGTCCTCTTCTGAGCAGTTATTCTACTAAGGTGGGGCTTCCTTCATAGTGTCCACCGTGGGCTGGTGCCTGGTGTGGGTGGCAGGGTCCTGCTCTGCTGCCTGGCTCGCCTCTGGTCCCACAGCTCACCTGTGGAGGCCTGGCAGGGAGTCTTGGGAGTCCCTCCCGCTGTCCCACTGATGAGAGCCCTGTGTGGTGCAGGAGTCCAGGAAAAGCTGCTCCCACTTCCCAAGGTGTCTGTGGACCCTCCCCGTCTGTCTATAGCGGGAAACACTCCTGCTCCCCAGGCCTCCTCATACTAAGGAATCTTAAATTACATTTGTTTTTATATGTGTGTGGGAAGCACGCATTGCACATGGGGGTCATGCTATCTCATGTTTCTACCATGTGGTTTCTTGGAGCAAGCCAAATGTTGGCAGCTGCTTTTACCGGCTGAGCCAGCTTGCTGGGCCCTGGATTTTCATATTTTACTAACCTGCAGGATTCCTGTGCCTTTACAGCTGTTCTTTTAGTTCCAAAAGCCTCTTTCTTTTTTTTTTTTTTTTTTAAATCTCATTTTTTTGGAGAACTGTTTTTTATTTTATTTTATTTTATTTTATTTTATTTTTATTGCGGTGCTGGGTTTAGAACCTCTGCCACTGAGACACAACCCCATTCCCTATCTTCTGGCTTAAATAAAACTTAGGTCAAATGGTCCTCCTGTCCCAGAATGTTTCTAACTTGTAGACAGAGGGAACACACTTCAACCGTTCACGAGGTTTTAGCCCAGAAACACATTGCACGGCCATAGCAGCTATCTGCCACCAGGGGGCGCGATGTAAGACGCTTTCAAGGTGCACCATCTGGAGGATTCTCCCTAGATTGAATCCCAAGTCCAAAGGGACACTAGATCCAGTGTGCCGAGGGACTGGGCGCAGAGAAGTCATGAGATGGGTTCTCAGGCAGGCAGAGAGTCCCGCTGCGGGCCCACTGGTGTCTGTTTGACTTTGCAGAACCTGGAGTATATGGAGCAGAAGCAAGACACTGTGTCAGACTCTGAAAGTTGTCCTCTGACCTTCGCAGGCATGACGGGCCAGCCTCGGGTACACACACGTATCACGCATACATGAGCACATAGACGCAGACACACATGTACACAGGCACACACACACACAAAGAAATTAACTCTCTGCACTTGCTATAGTCTGAGATTTGCCTAACCAGTCTCTCACAGGCTTGAGAGTCAACTGCTGGCAACAAATCTCTTCTGTTCCGTCTACCTCAAACTGTTTTTGACTGTCTGGTAGAGTTCCATCCCAGCAGGCACACGGGCAAGTTCCTGTTGCCTGGGGGTGAAGCAGGCTGGACTAGGGGCAGTGAGGGTCACTCACCGAGTGACAGAGGGGCTAGCTGTCACATGGAGATCTCTTGGTATCAAATGTCTTAGGAACTATTACCCCGTTTAAACATTTTGAAAAGTATTCCTCTTGTGCAGTGGTTTTGGCGGATTGTATGTCTGCACACACATGTATGCCTGGCC
Organism: Cricetomys ansorgei; assembly: GCA_026225945.1. NCBI lineage: Eukaryota > Metazoa > Chordata > Mammalia > Rodentia > Nesomyidae > Cricetomys > Cricetomys ansorgei. The sequence continues at coordinate 7,384,786 of JAMJFZ010001228.1, read as the reverse complement.
CACAGGGCAGCCAAAAGAGGATGTCAGATCTCCTGCAACTGTATGAGTCACTGCGTGGGTACTGGAAATCAAACCCTGGTCCCCTGGAAGAGCCTTTTAGCCATCTCTCCAGACCCTGTGATCCCCATTTTATAACTGAGGATATTGAGTACAGAGCTTACAGCAAACACTGCCCTGACTCAGAAGCTCCAGAGCATAAGTCCTTACCTTTTTGTGTGTGTGTGTATGTGCAAACAGTCCTGTTGTGGAAGTTTATTTTTAGTTATATACACATATATACATAGTTTTATGCACTATTGGGTGAGGGGCTTCCTAGGTCTTGGTGTTTTGTATTCTTTGCAGGTGTTAGATTTATGTGGGGGTGTTTGATTGCTCAGGATCTATCCATGCTATCAGTAGAACACCTAAGAAGTTCTGTATCAATAAAAACACCTGAGCTGAGACACTCAGGGTTCCACTGACCAGGATAGCCCTGGCCATGATGGTGGTTCCCTCTGCTGAGATCTGGCAGGGTATGCACCTATGTCTTCTTTGCTGAGCCTCCCCAGCAGCAGTGCACCCTGATAAAATCTTGTATTTTTCCTCTGAATGATTATTTTTCATATGCACAGAACAAAATGCATGACATTACAGAGATAATCATTTCTAAAATGACCATTGAAACACACACATTAGACAGAGCCTCATGCTTCTCTGCTGACCCCAGTTGACTATACATTGGAGGACAACTGAATTTCTGATCCTCCTGCCTCTCTCTCCAGAATGCTGGGTTACAGCTCTGTGCCATTACGCCCAGTTGATGTGGTGATGGGGACGGAATCTAGGGTTCAGTGCATGCTAAACAAGCACTCTACGACCTGAGTCACTCCTCCAGCCCTCACGTGCCTTTTAAAAATCAATACAATCCATCATGCAGACTTACGGATGGTCTACATATCATGAGATGCTCTGTCATATATCTGTAGTTACTGTCTGAGACCATGAGAATAGCTGTGATTTCTGGTGGCCAAGTCCTGCAGACTGCTAACCCCAGTCCCTGCTTTACTTCCTTTCATTAAATTGTATTTTATTTATGTGTGTGTGTGTGTGTGTGTGTGTGTGTGTGTGCATGCACACACACATGCTGCAGGAGCATGTGGAGGTCAGAGGACAGCTTGAGGGATCTGTTCTTTTCTCTTACCACGTGGGTCCCAGAGATGGAACGCAGGCTATCTATCAGGCGTGGTGACAAGCACCTTGAAACACTGAGCAATCTTGCCAGCCCTCTTGCTCTTCTCTCTAACGGGAGGAAATGCTAAGGAAGTGTCAAGGTGATGGGTGGTGAACTCCTCTAATCCCAGCCCAGCACTCAGGAGGCAGAGGCAGGGGATCTCTGTGAGTTCGAGACCATCTTGATCTACAGAGTAAGTTCCAGGACAGGCAGAGTTACAACAGAGAAACCCTGCCTTGAAAAAAACAAAACAAAACAAAAAAGAAAGAAATCCACAATTACAAAGGTGTATTTATTTTGCGCTGTTCAAGTTCACGGACTCCTGGAGACCCTTGATTAGGGACAGACCTCCCCATTCTCTTGAAGTCTGCCTGATGGATGGATTAAGATCTCAGAGCTCCAGGGACACAGCACTCATAACCCCTCCGCCATCCTGGTGCTCACAGGGCTCATCTCACAGATGGAGTCCCAGGAGAGCACACACCCAGCAGAAAGAACCTTGCACCAGTGGCTCTTGAATTCTTGCCCTGACACCAGGCCACTTATATTCTTCACACATCCCCTAATGTCACTTGTAAGCCTGGATTCATTGCTCCTTCCAGGCACAGAGGCTGTTTGGGCTAGTTCTTATGTCAACTTGACACAAGCTAGAGTCATCTGAGAGGAGGAAATCTCAAGTGAGAAAATGCCTCCTTGAGATGGGGCTGTAGGCAAGCCTGTAAGGCATTTTCTTCATTAGTGATTGATGGGGAAGGGCCCGGCCCTTCGTGGGTGGGACCACCCTTGGGCAGGTGGTCCTGGGTTCTATAAGAAAGTGGGCTGAGCAAACCATGGGGAGCAAGCCAGTAAGCAGCACTCCTGCATGGCTTCTATGTCAGCTCCTGGCTCCAGATTCATGCCCTCTTTGAGTTCCTGCCCTGACTTCCTTCAGAGAAGAACTGTGACGTGGAAGTGTAAGTCAAATAAATCCTTCCACCTCAAGTTGCTTTTGGTCGTAATGTTTATCACAGCAATAGAAAGCAAACTAGTAATCACAAAAGTTGTCAGTTCACATATAACAGAGAGCAAGGAATGGCTACTAAGAAAGCTAAAGAAGCTGGGCAGTGGTGGTGCACTCGGAGACAGAAGCAGATGGATCTCTGAATTTGTGGCTAGCCTGGTGTACAGATAGAGTGCTAGGACAGCCAGGGCTACACAGAGAAACCCGGGGTGGAGAGGAAGCTGCTGGCAGCACCATGGACAGTGGCAAGACAGCAGGTGCACCTTGGGTAGAGAAAGGATCCTGCTTAAGTGGCTCAAGGAGCAGATGAATCAGAGGGTGTCTTATGTAGAATATGGTGTGGATGGTGCTTGACCCGATTCACTGCCACTGACTTGCTCCCTATCTTACCAAACGAGCAGAGGGTCCTTGTAGGTGGGGACAAGACGAGGACGACATCATATCTGTGCTCTCTGGGAGGAGGCAGGGATGACAGGTGACTAAGGTTCACTAACACCTTGGCACCACATTTCTTGAACTCCTTGCCCTGCCATGATGTGTTTTCACTGTTCGGTGTTCAGTAGAGGCTTCAGCTTTTGTTGGTTCCATGAGAGAATACGGCTGCTGATACCAATTGTCAACCTGTGAGGATCTAGAGCCGCCTGGGAGACAAGCCTCTGGCCATGTGTGATAGAGAGTCTCTAGACTAGTTAACTGAAGTGGGAAGACCCATGCTAAATGTGTGCAGCGCCATTCCACACTCTGGGCTCCTGGGCTGTGTATAAAAGAGAAGACGAGCTGAGCACAGCACTCATCTCTTGCTGCCTGACTGTGGGTGCCATGTGAACAGCAGCCTCCTGTGCCTGCCACTATCATCCCACCCTGAAACTGTGAGCTAAAATAAACCCTTTCTTCCTTAAGATTCTTTTGTCAGCCTTTTCGACTTTGCAATGAGAAAAGTCACTAATACAGGAAATGAGCCTGAATCTATTACCAAGTTCTATGTCTGCATCAACACAGGGTCAAGACTTCCTCTAGGGGAAGCCCATATGGTCTAATATTAGCTTTTGATCACAGTCTGCCTCCCCAGAAATCCATAGGTGTTTGTTGAGAATACAGAAGCTTACTTGATTAATGAGGCTGCCAAGAACAAACAGCCACAGCTTCTGGGACCATTGGACGCTCTGTGCTACCCAGGAAAAAACACTCCCAGCTCTTTTCCTGTCTCTGAGTCCCCCATATCCAGCCCTGTGGGAACCAAGACTTTTCAAAGAAAGGGTCTTTCTCTGAAGAATACCTCATCACAGAGGAAGAATTCCCTCACGGCGAGGATGCTGCAAATACCACCTGGAGACTGCTACTGGTCATGTGTCATTTAGCCCTGGGACATAGGTGGCTCGGTAGAGGCAGGGTGATAAAGAGATATTAACAGGGAGGCAGAGGAGGGGGTGTGTGGGTCACCTGCTTATTGACCCGTCTAGTGAGGGGCAGACATTTCTGACTGGAGTCCCTTCCAGTCTTGTACATGCTGGGCACTGAACAGCTGGGACAAGTGATGAGGCAGTGCCCCTTGTAAGACAGGAGACCAGGCAAAGCTTCAACAGGCAGTGAGCCGAGAGGCTTAACTGGCTCCCTGGTCAGCATGGGTAGGAATGGGGCTTGTCCAGTGCAGGGTACAGCCTAAGTCACTTTGGCTCCAGACAGCTGGCTTGCAGTTGAGAGGATTATGGGGGACTTGGCCCCAAGAGTGAGCAGATCCAGGAACAGAAGTGGGCCCTCTACTCTGTGAATCCCCAGCAGGAGAGATAATTAGGGCTATAGTCAAGGCCTCTGAGAGGTCGGGTGAGGGCTTTCTGGGGCTGGCTGACCCTCTTGACTCAAATGTGTTACTGTGATCGGGCTAATGGGCCTGGCAGGTATCTCCTCACTGGACTCTGAGTAGGGCTGGGAGCACCTTCAGGGGACGGAACTGGAACACCCCATCTTCCCTCATTGTGGGCTCAGGAACTGGGAATGGTAATGGGTGCTTGGGTGACAGGGGCCTGTGGGCTGAGCCTTGTCTATGTCTGGTCATCCACTGTGGGGCACAAGTTCCTTCTTGAACAAAACTGTACAGGCCACAGTTCCCAGACCCCACTGCATCCCAGAAGGCTGCCCCCACCCAGCAGATAGTGTCATCGCCCTTCCTCAATATGCCCCGTGGAGCCGGGAAGGGAAGGGGCTGAGACGACTGAGGGAGGCAGTCCCAGCGTGGGGGTGATGAGCAGCATGTGGAGAGCGAGGAGAATCTGGGAGAAGTGCTGGGGAGATAGATCCGTGGATAAAGTCTTGCCCTCAAGTGTGAGGGCCAGTGTTCAGGTCCCCAGCATTTGGGAGGCAGAGACATGGGATTTGGGGGGGGCAAGCTCACTGGTTAGACTGACTGAATTGGTGAGCTCCAGATCCAATGAGAGAGCCTGCTCTAGTAAATAAAATGGAGAGTGACTGAGGATGGACACATGCGTGTGCACACATGTGCATGCACTATCACACCTAACAGTGCTTGAATACACTTAAACATACATACACACACACACACCATGAATGTATGCACACACGTGTGCACATAAAAATCGTCTGCCTGAGTGGGGACAGGTGGGGAACACAATGTGGAACCTACATCAGTCCTGGGTGCAGTCACTCTCCCGCACATGCCTCCTGCTCTGCATAGACTACTTCCTTCTCAGGCCCCACATACTACTTAATCAGCTCCACCTTGAGCAGACAGACCTTTTCCAAGTTCAAACCCCACCTCTCCTGGCTCTCTGCATCCTTACTCTCCTTACTCTCTCTCTGCATCCACTGACAAGCTTCTTCAGATGCGTGGCCACAGCTGGCTGGTAGCAGCCTCTTTTTGTGTGCACCATTTCCATTTCTGTCCGCGTCCAGTGGGCCTGCCCAGGGGCTCGTATCAGGTTTGCTCCCCTAAACAGAGTACACACTACTCAGCAAGAGCGGCAGAGGTGTGGGGGTGCACGTGTGCATGTGTGAGGGCACATGCATGTCTGTGCGTAGGTGTGTGTGTGTGTGTGTGTGTGTGTGTGTGAAGGTGAGCATGTGGAGGCCAGAGGACAACCTCAGGTGTCACCCTCAGGAACACCATTCACTTGCTTTGAGACAGGCTCTCTCATTGGCCTGGAGCTAGGCTGGCTGCTAGGGAGCCCCTGGGAACCCTCCGGTGCCCACTTCCCTAGAACCAGGATCACCAGCACAGCCCTGGTACCACACTGAATATGCTTGCATAGCGCCAGGGGTGGGGGGTAGGGGTGGGAAGAGGCTCGACTCAGGTCCTCATGGCTACGCAGCAAGCATCTTCCTGACTGAGCCATCTCCCTGGCTCTCCCCCCTTACTCTTCTTCCACGGGTTCTGTAGGCGTGACCCAGAGGCAGGGCACTTTCCTAGGGTGAGTTAGGCCCTGGGTTCAGACTCTAACATGTGAACGAAAAAGAAAGAAGCCAAGGATTTAAGAGTATCTTTAAAATCTTCTCTCCTCAAACATCTGTCTGTCTGTCTGTCTGTTACTGTGTATGTGTAGGGGCCTGACAGGGCAGGGAGAGGCGTGCCATGGCACACGATGGTTGTCATAAGATAACTCCTTGGAGCAGGTTGTCTCCTTTCACTTATGTGGGTCCCAGAGGCTGAACTCAGATATCCCAGGCTTGCACAAGCTCTGTTGTGAGATCCTGCGTGTGAAAATCTCCAGCCGTGAAAAGAATTAGTGACCACGACCTAATTCTTGTACACTTGTTCCATTCTCAGCCCTCCCTGGCCCCTGACTGAGCAGACACAAGAGTGGTTTTCTTGGGAGAGACAATTGACACAGAAAGCTTTAGCCGATTAGACAGGTCAGCTAGGAGTTTTGAATCTGGCGAGGAGTGAAGCCTGGGATCCCATCACGACCTGGAGCAACTACGGGGACATTACAGACACCACTGACATTCACAAAAGCAGGGCTTTATCTTAATTGCCCAGTTTTAAAACTGGAGCATCTGTCTCAGTACTGTAAGCATGAAAAGAATTAAAGCATCTTCAGAAAAAAAACCCAAAAAACAGAAAACAACTCTTTGGGGATAAAGAGATGGCTTCGTGGTCCAAGTGTGAGGACCTGGGTTTGAACTCCAGAACTCACACAGAGCCAGGCCAGCACATACCTCCCCCCCCCCCCCCAGTGAGAGGGGAGGCAAAGGCAGGAGGATCCTGCCTGCTCCTGGCCAGCTAGCCTGGTGTCCTCAGTGTCAGACAATAGGAGAGCCTGCCTCAAACAATCTGAAGTTGTCTTCTGATCTCCCCTGTGCAGAGGCGACCGCACACCTGTGCACATGCCCAGTGGGGCCCTTGGTCATCCTCTTGCCCTGTCCCTGGACAGTTTTATGACAAGTCCTGCCTCTCATGTACCACTCCCTCCCCCTCCCTCCCCCTCCCTCCCCCTCTCTCTCCCTCCCTCCCCCTCCCTCCACCTCCCTCCTTCCTTGTTTCCCTTCCTTCCTCTTTCTCTGCTCTCTTCTCCCTCACTTTTCCTTCCTTGCCTCTCTCCCTTTCCTTCCTTTCTTTCACTCTCTCCCTCACTCCCTTTCTTCTTTCCTTCACTTCCTTCCCCTCTCCTCTTCCCTTCCTCCCCACCCCCACCCACTCTCCACTCCAAGGCTAACATCATCTGCACCCTGAAGACACTGCTGTGTGCATCTGCTTTTTCACATTATCTATGTGAACCTGACTCCTGTCCACAGCAGGCGTGAGGTCTCCCTTCAGAGGTTTGCTGTACCCCACGGTTAGCCTGGGCCACGCATGTGACTCTCAAAGCTGATGCTTCTCCAAAGAGTCCCCTCGGATGCTTATTTAGCCAGTCACACATGTGAAAAGGTAAGAGTTAACCTCGACTCAGCCTCCTCTCCCTCCTTCCGTGGCTTCTGTCTAGTCCATCAGCAAGGCTCAGGCTTCTTCTGCGTTCAAACACAACTGAGCGCCCACCGCGGTCTCACACAGCCACTGCCTCTCCGTAGGTTATGAGATACTTTCTTTACTTACAGCATGAGTTACTCTGGAATGCAGCTGGCTCCTGTCACGGCTTGCTGCACTCAGGGTAAAAGCAACACTTTTCAACATGGACACACAAGTGTGTGTGTGTGTGTGTGTGTGTGTGTGTGTGTGTGTAGGCCAGGGGCTATCCTTGGGTATCTTTCCTCAGGAACTTTTATCTGGTTTTTTGAGACAGAATCTCACTGGCCTGGACCTCACCAGGTAGAGGAGGAATTGCAGGAATTTGCTCACCCACAGCTGAGCTCACAGAAGAGAGAGGGACTCACTTGTTCTCCAGTTCCCCAGTTTCCTCCCTTCAAGGACACACCCCAGTGACCTAACACTTTACCTAGCCCCACCTTTCAAAATTTCCACTTCCCTCAATAGCCTAAAATGAAGGGACTGTTTTCCCCTCCCTCCCTCCCTTTCTTTCCTCCCTCCCTCCCCCTTCCTTTTCTTTTTTTCTCTCCCTCCCTGTCTTCTTCCCTTCTTCCCTCCTCTTCTCTTTCTGTCCATCCCTTTCCTCTCTCCCTCTTCTCCTTCCTTCCTTCCTTCCTTCCAACATCACCTGTATCCCTAAAATGCCTCAGTGTGTCTCAGTTTCTGCCTCACCTCCTGCCTCCACTTTGAATTCTGGAATTGCATGCTGGGCTTGTGTGCTACTGGGGGTAAAACAGGGGGCTTTTTTCCCTCCTCAACAAGCACGCTACTAGCTGAGTTACAATCCCAGTCTCTAGATTTGAGTTCAAACTAGGCCTTGCAATTTAAAAATCGTGACTAAATATTTTGATGAAGCTCATAATTAATATTCATGAGAAAACGGTTGTTGATTACATGGATCCCTTAGAAGAATCAGAATTACTGGTGACAAGGAGCTTGCCAGACACTACTTTACCATCCTGCCAGGCCCTGCTATTGGATGGAGGATGGCAGATCAACTTCCTGCTAACTCAGCTGCTGCTCAACTCGCCACCTAGGGGACACTCGATGGAGGAAGCCTGCATTTCCTGCAAACCAAAGGGTTCCCAGCAAAGTGAGCCCAGGAAAGGTCTGTGGCAGAGAACTATGAGGTATGTAAGGCAGCACAGCCTACATTTTCTGCTTTGGAGGAGGTTACAGTTTGATTATGATGCTTGAATCTTTTTCATTAACCCATCTTCACCATCCTGCTTTGTACCCACAAATATCCCAGCTCCACATCCACAAGAGCAGGGTGGGCGAGCCTGCAGGTAGTGATGATAGCTAGCCTTCTACCACCTTTTGCAAGAATGGGCTCATTTAATCTCCACAGGCGCTCTGAGGCAGGGGTTTGTTCCATTCCCACTCTGTGCATATGGAGACAGCGGCTCAGAGAAGGGAAGCATTTTGCTCAAGGTCGCAGTTTGCAGGCACAGTACTGGAACCAACACTGTTCTTCCTAGAATTACCCATCCTAGAGTCGCTCTGGGCAGAGAGGGGAGATCTGAAAATCCAGAAAGCCAGTGAAGATTTAGGTCCAGAGCCATGCTGAGCCAGGGTTTGAGAGATCTGGTTTACGTGGAGGAAGATAGCAGGTCTGTCACATGGGTGGGTTCTGGGCAAGCTCCTTGCACCTTCAAAGCCTTTGTTTTCCCACCTGTGTTAGAGGAGAATGACCATGAATCCACAGGACTGTGTCTGCGAATGAAGGAGAGAGTGCTCACAAAGCAACTGAAGTGTGATAGGTGTTTTTGTCCCAGGTAAGGCTGGTCCAGGCTAAGCCCAGATGTTCTTCACAGGAATATTGCTGAGATCTGTGCAAGCTGCAGCAGCCAGAGGTAGGGAGCAGAAACGACCAGAGTCATTTAACTTGGGTTAACTGAGCCTCAAGAGCATGGTGTCTGATAAACTGTCATTCTCTTTAGAGCAGTAGCCCCCAGAGAGTGCACCTATCCAGAAACCAGAGGGGCGGGGTCATTCATCCATGCTGGGATGCCCAGACCAGGGGCTTTTCCTTCTGATCTCGAGGGCTTCCCAGCATGTGGAAAGGGTTCCTTCTCCTCCTTCATCTTAGTCTTGCTGAGGAGGAGGGAAACAGTCAGTGCCCCTTTAATCTGTGCCCCTGCTGGTTAAAGACTTAGGCCCAGAGGAGGAGCACAAAGGCATTTGGATGCACGAGGAGGGGGCTGGGTGTTTCAGGAGATGAACTCACAAGCCTGCCTGGAGTGGGGCTCCCAGTACCCCCAATGTGCATGGTGAAGGAAAGGGAAGATAATCTACTAAATCACACATTGTTTTAAAATGCCACGATGACATCTGATACGTTGTATGATAGTTTACAAAAGAAACAGCGTTTGGAGAAGAAAATGAGTAACAAGAAGAGGAGGAAGAGAGCAAAGAGGAGAGGAAGGAGAAGGAAGGGGGAAGAAGAGGAGGAGGAAGATGAGGAAGAGGAGGAGGAGGGGAGGAAGAGGAGGAAGAGAAGAAGGAGGGGGAGAAGCAGGGAGAGGAGGAGGGAGAGGAGAAGGAGGAAGGGGGGAAGAGGAGCAGGAAGAGGAGGAGGGGAGGGTGAGTCTGCCTTTGAGAAACCCAGAAATGGCCACCACTGATGCCCTGTTCCCCCAAAGGCCCTACTTTACTGCTGTTCTCTCTGCCTTAGTTCCTCTTTGTACTTTTTAAAGTTGTTCATCGTCAGTTGCTAAACATGTTCGAATTTCACTTTCAAGGGCTAACTAGGCACTGAAGATGAATCAGCCACATCTTCCTGAGTCTGAACAAAGTCAAGGTGTGCCTCGTGTCTCTTTATTCCTTCACCGGGAAGTTGGTTACTTTCTATAGTGTGTGAATCCCCTACACCCAGGAAAATAGCTAAGTTTCAAAACAGAAAGTGGAAAAAATAGATTGCAATATACAGGTGAAAGTGCTTATATTTTCAAATGGATTTTTTTTTAAATGGGAGACAAACAATAGCCATCGTGTGGAGGAAAAGGTCGGCAGCTAATAGATTATGCACTGGGGGTTTTTTGGACGTTTTTGAGTCCTTCCTGCCAGACAAGATGGCTCAACAGGTAAAGGCACTTGCTGCCAAGCCTGAGGACCCCAGTTTGATCCCTGGACCAACCCACATAGTGGGCGAGAGAACCAAATCCCATGAGCCATCCTCTGACTTCCACTCGATAAATAGATAAATGTATTTTTTAAGAGTCCTTCCAGAGTTGGCGGAGGCCTATTTCACAATTCGGAGTACTGGATTTATGAAGGATCACCCAGGAGCAAGGCTGATTTAATTCTGGTTACTTCAGAGGCTTCTAGACATTCCTGCAGAGCTGGAGGCTGAGGCTGTCCTGGACTTGAGTTGAGATCTGGGTCCATTTAGGCAGAGGATGGATTTGGTGACTCCACCAGGACCTTGCAGGCTCCACGATATTGAGCACCATAGTGGCCATATGTTTGGGGGTGCTGTGTGCACCCACTGACTGTGTGTGTGGGTGCCAGTGCGTGGTGGTCTGTGGGAGGCGCGTGTGGGCAAGGGTGGGTGTGTCTGAGAAGCTCCAGCTGGGGGCTGCAGCGGCTGCTCCCACTTGTGGCTCCTGGGCGCCGCCAGCAGGCACATCTCCGGTGGACGCCGCGGGATAGGAGCTGATGACAGGAGGGCGCCGTCTCCCGAGTGATGGCAGCGCGTGCTGCTGCCTCACCGCCTCCGCCGCTCAGTCCTGATCTCCTTACGTCAGGGTAGCTGGGTCCCCCCCTCCGCCCGGGAGCCAGCGAGCAGCGGGAGAGCAGAGCGGAGCGTGCGGCTGAGCAGACCCAGAGTCCCGCCGAACCCTGCCAAGCCCCGCCAATCCCAGAAGAGCAGGATCCAGCGCCGCCGAGCCAACATCGGACGCCGCACCAGGACCCAGCATTCCCCAGCTTCCGCCACCCGGTACCCGCCGGGGCGCCGGGCTCGACCTGTGCGCCCCTCGCCATGCGTGTCGGGTTCTTCGATTCTCCAGATCAGTTCCAGAGCGGTGGCCACCGGAGCCCAGGTCCGGATAGCTCTCGTTGAAATAGTTGGGTGGCCGGGACAGGGGTCTCCACGTCGGGGACGCGGCGGGGACCTGCGGAGTTGGCGTCCGAGCGCGCAGAGCGGGGCCACCCGCGCCGCTCCACCATTACCTCCCCGGGCGGCAAGGAGGAGCTGGTGGCGGTCGCCTCCCGGCTGTGGCAGCGGCGGCGGCGCGCCTGCCTGGCGGCCGTCGGCGTGCTCCTGGCCATGGCACTGGGGCTGCTGATCGCGGTGCCCCTGCTGCTGCAGGCGGCGCCCCCCCGGAGCGGCTCACTACGAGATGCTCGGCACCTGCCGCATGATCTGTGACCCGTACAGCGTCGCTCCCGCAGGGGGACCCGCGGGCGCCAAGGCTCCACCGCCGGGACCCAGCACCGCCGCCCTGGAAGTTATGCAGGACCTCAGCGCCAACCCCCCGCCTCCCTTTATCCAGGGACCAAAGGGTGATCCGGGGCGACCAGGCAAGCCGGGGCCTCGGGGTCCCCCTGGAGAGCCAGGGCCGCCTGGGCCAAGGGGCCCCCCGGGGGAGAAGGGAGACTCTGGGAGGCCAGGGCTACCCGGACTGCAGTTGACGACCAGCGCGGCCGGTGGCGTTGGAGTGGTGAGTGGCGGAGCCGGGGGCGGTGGCGACACGGAGGGCGAAGTGACCAGTGCGCTGAGCGCTGCCTTCAGCGGTCCCAAGATCGCCTTCTACGTGGGACTCAAGAGCCCCCACGAAGGCTACGAGGTGCTCAAGTTCGACGACGTGGTCACCAACCTCGGCAATCACTACGACCCCACCACTGGCAAGTTCAGCTGCCAGGTGCGGGGCATCTACTTCTTCACGTACCACATCCTTATGCGTGGCGGCGACGGAACCAGCATGTGGGCGGACCTCTGCAAGAACGGGCAGGTCAGTGGATTTCTCCCACACACCCCTCCCTACCTTACCGGGCCCAGCAGACTCCGCAGAGCGTTACAGGCGCCCGGAATCGCCGGGAAATACCCCTTTTCTTGCCACCCTCCAGCGCCCCAGCAAACTCCGGGATGGAGTGGGCGCTGGACCACAGCATCCCGCTTCCCTGCGCACTTCGCTGTGCTTGCCCAAGCCGCGCTCCTGGACCCCGGGCGCACACTGACCCTGACACCTAAACTAGGTTCTTAGTCCCCAGCAGCTTGAGTCCTGGCCTGCAGTGGCTGGGCTCTTAGAAAACCACAGTTTTCTTTATCTCTGTGCTTGCACGTGGTGCATCTTCCAGCTTCCTTCATCTTTGGCCTTGACCCCCGGGATCTCCTTTACAGACCCGGCCAGTGTCCCCGAAGCTCCCCCCCCCCCGCCCCGCCCGCCCCGCGCGCCTTTCCCTGACTCTCTGCTGCGAAGAGAGCTTGGAGCTGGGGAGGGAGTGTTGACACTGAAGTAGCAGGCAGAGCCCTGTAAGGGGGTGGGCGAGGGAGGCCAGGAATGGACTCAGGAAGAGGCGCGAGGGCCCACCCACACCTCTGGTTCGCCCCGCAGGTGCGAGCCAGCGCCATTGCCCAGGACGCGGACCAGAATTACGACTACGCCAGCAACAGCGTGGTACTGCACCTGGATTCAGGCGATGAAGTCTATGTGAAGTTGGACGGCGGGAAGGCTCATGGGGGCAACAATAACAAGTACAGCACGTTCTCGGGCTTTCTCCTTTACCCGGATTAGGGGCGTGGAGGGCGCGAGACAGGGGTGGCTTCAGGCCGCCCCTTCCCCACAGGGGGCGCGCGGCTCTTCGGTGAATGCCTCTCTGGGGCTTCATGACACTTCCTGACATCTCCTGTTGGAAAAGACACATCCCTGCTGTCCTACTTGTCCTGCCTCAGACCTCAGTGTGTCTGTGATTCACCACGCCGTGGGGGATGCTGTGTCCCTAGTCCCAGTGCCCATCCTGGGGAGGGAGAGGGACCACGAGTGGGGAGTTGGGTGAGAATCCCAGCTCCCTCAGGGTCTGTTGTGGGGCAGCCCCGGGCTTGGGAAAGCTGATTGGACTGGACAGGCGGCCCTAGGGAGCCTGAGGTCTCCCAGCTCTCCTTTCCCTTCCAGTTCCCCAAGTCAAGGGCTGCAGGCTCCACCAGGAAGATAAGACCTAGGTGAACACTACTCCCTGGGGCTTCCCATTTTGTGACCTGAAATGCCTGTGCAGACTTTCCTGTCCATCAGCCAAAAACCCACCCCTAGCAGAATTCCAACGAACAGAAAAGACACCTTGCCACACACACTCGTACTCTCCTCTGACCTCCTCTGCCATGCATTAAATTATGTTTTTAGACCACTGGCTCCTGTTCTTTTTGTTAATACAGCCCCTTTACTTGGACTCAATCCCCTGGGCCAATACCCTCTCTTCAGCCAGTATGTTGCCCCTGCTGCCTGGGATTGGCTGAAAGGTGGTGGTGGGGATCAGAGCAGCACACTTTGCACTGCAGCCCTGAATTCTGGGGTGGGTGGGTGGAGGAAGGAGGGGTGAGTTAGAGGAAAGCAGCAGAGAGGTGATGATATACAATTTGGGCAGCTCCAACCCTCTGGATTTGGGGGAAGAGGTCAGAAGTGTCTCTGAGAAGTGTGAGACAATTATGAGTCACTTGCCAATCGGGACCCTGTGAGTTTGGGGGCTCTAAAGGAGATGGGCAGAAAAAGATGGACTGCCCTTGAGGGGTGGAGCTCCCCACTTCAACAAAGACTAGCAGTGCACTCAGGACACATATGTTCACACCCCAGGTAGCTCCGTGGCTCTCTAAGGAGTTGGTAAACTGAGGTAGTTCTGTGACTCATTCAGCTCTCTGAGTTCAGCTGGAACATTGTGGAAAGGGGGATGACACTACCCCTCCAGGAGGGACAGATGCTTTGGGGGTCCTCTGAGACAAGCAATACAGCAGTGGGGGACCTGTTTGCTTTACCTCTCTTCCCTTCGGTATTCTGTACACCCAAGGCAAGAAAACATGTCATAGAGTTCAGGCTTTTGTTTTCCTTTTTACATTTCTGCTTGTTTTATTTTTTATTTCTAAGGACACCCGGTCCCACCAGATAGTAAGTTATCTATAAAACAGTCGGCAGGCACCTGCCACTACTTACTGAACTCTCTTAATTTTTCAGCTTTGAATTAAAAACAAAAATTAAAATGAAAAATAAAGAGAGAGAGAGAGACAGAGACAGAGAGAGAGAGAGAGAGGCTGACTGCTGTGTAGCTCAGGCTGGAACTGGCCATCCTCCTGTCTCAGCTGCCTGAGTGCTGGGATGACAGGTATGTGACATCACATTGCCTGGCTGTGCTGAGCCCATTTTGATTGTTTGAAAGGAAATGTATTTGTGGGACTGTGAGATGGCTCTGTCGGCTATAGCACTTGCTACCAAGCCTGAGGATCTGCTCAATGCCCAGAGCCCACACAGTGGAAGGGAAGAACCAACTCTCACACGTTGTCCTCTGACCTCCACATGTGCACTGTGTTGCGCGCGCGCAGTCGAGCACACACAGACACACACACACAGGAACACACAGGAACACACAAAAGAAGCAAATGTTTAAAGAAATGTGTATGTGTGTGTGTGTGTGTGTGTGTGTGTGTGTCGAGAGAGTTCATGTGGTTGTCTACACAGAGGTACCCCTGAAGTGTCTGTAAAGCTAGACACTTGAAAATCACTAGTGTAGATGTAATTGTTCTCACTCAATGCATGTTGCATACACGCATGCATTCATTCATGTCAGTGTAGCGTGTGGAACATTCTCGGTTGCAGTCTACCCTCAAGTAACATTGTGTGGGACGGTGCTGAAAGCCGCTCTTCCCTTTTAGGAGACAATTATACCCCCTGCCTTGAGTCCTGTGGCTGCCACCATTCCTCTGTGCTCTTATTTTATTTGAATAATGTTTTCTAGTCACAAGTTTGAATATAAGCAATGATTATGCCTGCATTGAGTCCAAGAATAAAGTGCACAATAAGAGCTAGAGAAAAATAAATACGATCAAACTATCATTTCCCAGTTCTATACACAAAAAGAACCCTAATTTCCTACCTCACACTAAGCTACCCGCTCTGACGGTGGAGCCCAAACCTTGCTGAGCTGCACCCAGGAACTGTCTACAGTTACACGGACAGGTATCACTTTCGGATGCCTTGTTGCTTGTATCATCCTGAAATGCGATTAAAACCCAATGTCTGCAACCCAAATGAAGTCTAATTGCTATGGATCTGCAATCCCCACCGGGCCCCTAATCCTTTTTGACTTATTCCTCCCCTTCCTCTGATGAGATGGAGCTTAGACACAAAGCCCTCGGTTTAAATTTCAAAAATTAAAATTGACATGCAGCGGTGGCTTTCCTGAGAGCCTGGAGGAATTGCTAAGGAGGTGTCCCAACCTAGCTTTAGTCTCTGCATTAAGAAGCAATTTGTACTTCTAACAAAACCCCCACCTCCTCCCCTTTGTCAGAGGGCAGGGACAATGTCCCTGGATCTGACTGTTCCCAATACTTAGAGAAATTTGCGGCTGAGATTCCTCCGTCTGTATTCCCCCTCGGAACTGGGCTTTTTGTAAATCTAATAGGGGGGCTGCTGAGAGGCTCTGCCAGAGATGTCAGCTGCTAAGAGGATGAGGGATTGATGAGGGAGCTTTGAGCAGTTCAGCCAGCAGAAGCTGGCCAGCAGCCTCCGTGTCTGCTACTCCCGGGTCCCATCCATGCTGGCTCCTCATGGCCAGCTAAGGGTCAGGGTCCCATCGTGTTTGCGGAGGCTCTCTGAGAAGGGGATAGGATTGAATGGGAGGCCAGGTCTCCACTATAGCCACTTTTACAAAGCCATCAGGTTCGGAGTGTTCATGGATACCAGAAGCCTGGCATCCCAAACACTTATTCTCACAATTTATTAAGCATTGCTCTGCCCTGACTTCTAGGAGTTTCATACAGTCACAGCCAATAAGTATGCAAGGAACTATTTCATCTGCTTAAAAGCTGGGGCAGTAGGGCATAGAGAAATTCATCACCTGTCCCAAGTACCCAAACTTTTAAGAGTTGTGGCTGGGTGCTGAGGAGATAGCTCAATCGGTAAAAGCAAAAACAAAAACAACAGGATCTGAGTTCAATCCCCAGAATCTGTGTAAAATAAATCCAGGCATGGTGGAGCAGTCCTACACCCCCAGTGCTGGGGAGAGAAGAGGATTCACTGGGACTCACTGAGCAGCCAGCTCAGCCTGTGATGAGCTCCAGGGCAGTGAGCGACGGTATCGAATAAAACACCTGGAAAATGACATCCAAGGCTCACCTCTGGCCTCCATACACACATGTACAATGTGCACATGCAGCCATGCGCCGGCATATCAAATCGCAAGTGCACACACAAAGAAGTATAGTTGAGAGACTGAACTCAGATCTCCATGCCACGGTCCTGTGTGTACAGAGGGAAAATGTCTGCTTCCTGTTCTTCAGGCCTCTGATGTAGGGAGGGTCAGACAAAAAGACCCCTTCTTATCCAGGTATCCTTCCCCAGAGACCTCCAGATCCAGATTCCGCCAAGCATTAGGCCTTGGAATTAGGCCAAACATTCTGGCCCAGGGGGCCAATGCTAATTCCAAACTCTCTGTTTCGAAAAGTGTGTCTCCACCAGAGCTTATCACAAGAGCTCTTGTCTTCTCCCTTGGTGGTGGTGAGGAGGGAGTGTCCTGCAGGTGCCAGAGCTTAGCTGAAGTGGGCACTGGTTGTCTCTGCTTGGCAGGAAGGTTCTTCTGGGCGCCATTGTCAGCGGGAGTGCCCATCATCAGGATTGCCTGAGTTCAGGAGAGACGCACCTGGCCCGGAAGACTTGGCTGGAGGCTGTGCCTTCTGCTCCATCTCTCTCCTGTATTTCAGCAGAGAACTCTTTTCAGTCTCCAAGACAAAATCCCAGCGCCCCCTTCCCTTCCAGACCTGTACCTAGGGATGATAACACTGCAGAGGCCACATAGCGGGAACTGGTTCCTTTCAACACCCCTGCTCATGCATTCCTATTGGTTAAACATCTTTTTTGAACTCTCATAGGAACATATATATTTGATGTATGAATAATTTGTGTATGCCATCATCAGTCTATCCTTTAAAAATTTTCTAGCTTTTGTATTTGTATTCATCTGGGGAACTCACATCCAAGTCAGTATCTACAGCCTCGCTGGGTAACCAAGTTTGGAAGCAGGTCTCCTTTTCACTAGAACAAAAATAAAAGAGAGTTAATTTGTTATTTTTCAGTGTTAGGCATTAAAGCATGTTCTCTATGAGTCAGAGATAAGCCTGTGCCCTTTAATTCTTGGCAGGCAGAAGCTCTGGTCCTGTTTTAGGTATTAATATTAGTAATTCTTAATTTGTTTGTCTCTCTTTTCATTCAATGAGTGTTTAATTTCATTAATTTATTTACCATACAAAATAATGTCTCATTATGACATTTTCGTAAATACATGCCATTGTATTTTTCTTAAGGTCTTCCCATACAGCCCAGATGGGTCTCAAGCTGGAGATACCCCTGCCTCAGCACCCATCCTGCGGGGGTAACAGACGTGTAGCATCATAGTAAGTGTTTCTCCCTCTCTCTTGTTTGTTTAAGACGAGGTTTCTGACACCTAGACTGGCCTTGAACTCACGACGGTACTAAGGATGATCTTGAACTTCTGACTCCCCAGTTACACCTCCTGCGTGCTTGGGATCACAGGTGTGTGCTTCCATGCCAGGTGTATTCTCTCTCTATCTTTTAATAAATAAGTAAGTAAATAAATAAATAAATAAATAAATAAATAAATAAAGCTAAAGTTTCTGCCAGGCACTGTACCTATAATCCCAGCACTTCGGGGAGGAGGCTAAGGCAAGAGGATCATGGATTAGGGGCCAGCTGGGTGAAACAGTGTCTCGCTTCCTTTCCTGTTGCTATGATAAAATGCTCTGACGAAAGCAACTGCAGGAGGAAAGGTCCATTTTAAATGATAGCAGGGAACCAAGAAAGCCGGAGAATGAAGCAACTGCTCACATCACATCTGTAGCCAGGAAGCAGAGCTCAAGGGCGGCATGCAAGCTGGTGTCCAGCTCCCCCTTTCCGTTTTATGCAGTCCAGGATCCCCCGCCCAGGGTTAGGATGGCTCGTCCCACATCAGTTAACCTAATCAAGATAATCCCTAAAGCCGTTCTCAGAAGCCCATGCCCCGGGTGACTCTAGGTGCTGTCAAGTCAGCAGTTCATACTAACCGCACACACAGGGAGGTGGTGTCTCGAAATGAAATGAGAGTGACAGGGGTTCCAACACTTCCCTGTGATTTTTGTAGACTCTGCAGTTGTGGTTGGAGGCACCTCATAGAAGGATGCTGGTCTAAGGAGCCCCTCTGAGTACTGGAGAACATCTGGCAGAGCGGGGTGATGGCTCCCATGCTTCCTGATGCTTTGGCCTCCTGTGACCCCTGTATTCGAATTTCCTTCAAGGAAGGAGAGCATTCCACAAAAGATGGCAGACAACAGTAGCAAGGCAGCAAACAGTCTGGTATTTCAGAACATTTTCTCACAGGAGAGTGTCGCTAGACCACGCGTGTCTGCCATCTAGTGTCAACACCTCCAACAGCACAGCCTGTCACCCACACCTCGTGGTGTGTTAGGGATCATGACAGGGTACAACTGTGACCACAAAGCCCTACGAGGAAGTATTTACTTTACACTTTACAGTTGAGGAAACTGAGGCTCAGGGGAATAAGAACAAGGGTTGTTATCAAAGTTTATGTGACGTCAGAGCCTAAATCCTGTGGAGGAATGGGAATAAAGCAGGGAGGTGAAACCTTCAAAAGACAAATCCCAGAGTTAAGGAGCTTGCTCAGTTGGTAAAGGGCTTCCAATGCAAGCCTCAGGACCTGAGCTCAGTTCCCCAAATCCATGTTTAAAAAAAGCTGGGTGTGGTGGTGTGTGCTTGTAATCCCAACACTGGGTTGGCAGAGACAGGCAGACCCATGGGGTTTGGTGGAGAGCCTGCCCAGTTTACTTGGAAGTTCTAGCCCAGGGCAAATGTCTGTTTCAAAACCAAAACAGAACAAGGTGGGCAGCTCCTAAGGAAGGTTGACCTCTGGCCTCCACAAGCACATGCACACATATGCATGGGCACATACGGGATCACACACTAACACACACCCAAGAAGGCGAGCCACAATGAGAGTATACAAATGCACTGTGCAGATGAATCCAAGGTCAAGGGTCTTATGGAGTCTAGTAGGTGCTGGCTCACTCCTAATCATTGCAATCAGTTTGTTTTCAGGACTCTCCCCCTTGATGCTGTTCCATATAGCGGATATTCTGCTTCCTCTACCTGGAACCTTTTTCTCTGGGTTAGCTCCCATTCCATGAAGGCTTGGCTTAGGTGGATGGATGGGTAGATGGATTAATGACTGAATGGATGGGTGCATGCATGTATACATGGGCTTTGAGTGGGTGGGTGGTGGCTTGCCTGAAGGCATCCGGGGGGATTCAAAGGAGGTAAGTCTTAGAAGTAGTTCTATGTGGGTGTCTACGCTTCCATATTTATTTATCTATCTATTTATTTATTTTAAGACCAGACCTTATGTACAGACTGGCCTTGACTTTACTGTGCAGCCTACAATGACTTTGAATTCCTGATTCTCCTGTCTCCACCCACCTAAGTGCTGGGATTAGAGGTGTGTACTACTATGCCCAGTTTATGAGGTGCTGAGGATATAAGCTAGGGCTCTGTGCATGGTAAGCAAAAAAAGAAACAAAACAAAATAAGACAAAACACCCTCCTAAGTGAGCTATGTCTTTATGCCCTTATTTTTATTAAATTATATCTGTTTATTAATTTATTTTGAGATAGGGTTTCACATGGCCCAGGCTGGACTGGAACTTGCTTTGTGGACCAGGATGAGCTTGAACTCATGAATCTCCCAAGCTCTGTTCTTACAGGTATGCACCCACACCCAGCTTATAGATTTTATCTTGGGAAAAGGAACTTGTTCTGTAGCCTGGGCTGTCATGAGACTCGGTACTGTCCTACCTCAGCCTCCTGAGTCCTGAGATGACAGGTTTGCCTCACCAGTCCTGGTTCTGGAGTGTGATTTGTCCTCTGGGAACGAAGGAGAGCTGAGTCGGAGTTCTGAAACGTAGGGCCTGATCTACCTCCTGTGCGGAAGGTTGGGTGGGCTGCAGCACCTAATACAGAGAAGCATATTACAGCCACGGCCCTAGCTGTGCCTCTAGGAATTGCTACAGCCTTCCAGTCCAAAGGGAAGCACGGTCACTGTCACAGTGAGCTCTCTGGGCTGCTCGGCTCCCTCCTCCAGGACCGCCTTCTGTATTCTGGGGCTCCTTGGAAGATTGCTTCATTTCTAGTGGGTCCCTCACTTGGTGCCTTTGCTGTCACAATGCTTTTATTTTCTCCAAATGGAAAGCATCTTTTGAAAACCGTTGGCATAATACACACTTTCAAAAAGATGTAAACCATATAGATAAATACAAAACGGAAGGTAAAAAAAATTCCTCCTCATTTTATTCGATTCCTCCCTCAGAGATAATTTCAGCAATAGCACAGTGGTTTGCATTCTTCTAGAACTTTCCAACACACATCGGTGTGGATTTACACAAACTTATCAGCTGCTCTTTGCCCACTCTCTTCCCCCAAGGAGTAGCTAGAGCAACCCAGCTTTTTAAATTTGTGCCCATGTACGTGTGTGTGTGTGTGTGTGTGTGTGTGCGCGCGCTCGTGGGCGTGCTCGCATGCGCGAGCGTGCATACAGTGGGTGGGTGCACATGGCCAGTGTGATCCTCAATTACACTCCACCTTTCATTAGAGTATGCGGTGGGGTATGTGTGTTTACACTCATGTGTGCCATGATGCACATTTGGAGGTAAGAGGACAACTTTGAGTGTTGGTCCTTATCTTCTGCCTTATTTGAGGCAGGGTCTCTTGCTGTTCACTGCTGCGTTCACCAGGCTGGATGCCCAGGTGCTTCTAGGGATCCTCCAGTCTCTGCCTCCAGCTCACTGCAGAGCACTGGAGTTGCAGGTGCCTGCTACCACATTGGGCCTTTACCTGGGCTGGGATTCCCCAGCTCTCAATCTTACTCTTTTAAAATTTATTTTTATTTTATGTGTGTTGGTGTTTGCCTATATGTGTGTCTGTGTGAGGTGTTGGATTTCTGGAACTGGAGTTCTAGACAGTTGTAAGCTGCCAGGTAGGTGCTGGGAATCGAACATGGGTCCTTTGGAAGAGCACCCAGAGCTCTTAACTGCTGAGTCGTCTCTCCAGTCCCTTAACCTTATTTTCTAAGGCGAGATTTTTTCACTGAATTGGAGCTTAACCAATAGGGGTAGGCTGGCTGGTCAGTGAGCTCCGGGAGTCTGGCCCTGCCTCCCAGCACTGGGATTACAGACATAAGCATGTAGATATGGAAGCCTGGCTCGAATCCCTGCTGTCTGCCTTCATCTCCCCACTTTTATTATTGAGGTGGGCCTCTTGCTGAGCCAGGAGCTTGCCTATTCCAGTTTAGCCTTTCAGCTTGCTCTAGGATGCCTGTATCTGCCTACTGAAGGGCTTCATTTTGCCTTTATGTCACTCTTGAGACAAAGTCTCTCTGTGTAGCCCAGGCTACCCCTGA
This sequence comes from Cricetomys ansorgei, assembly GCA_026225945.1. Lineage (NCBI taxonomy): Eukaryota > Metazoa > Chordata > Mammalia > Rodentia > Nesomyidae > Cricetomys > Cricetomys ansorgei. The sequence goes on along the minus strand of JAMJFZ010001228.1, from coordinate 7,362,937 downwards.
GCCCACAATCCTGCATCAGCTTCTTCATTTTCCTTGTTGCTGGGGTTACAGTATATACCACCACTTCCAGCTAGAGCTGTGTTTCTTTTTTGCATGTATGTACACATGTGTGTGAATGTCATATGTTTACTAGTGATTATATTACAAGTATGCATGACAGCACAGACACAAACTTTTAAAAATGTGGCTTCTGGGTATTGAACTCAAGTCCATGTGCTTGCAAGGCTACCACTTTATCTCCCCAATCTGTCTCCAGCCCTAGGTCTGCTTCTTAGTGTGTCTACTTGTTCTAGTGGGATTTGGTGGGGCTTGGTCAGCTCCTAATTAGCTCACCGATGGCTGGCCCAGGTCCCCACGCCTGAGGGCTGGAGAATGGCCCCTTTCCTCCCTCTTGTCTGCAGTTCCCATGATCAGGGCTTGAAACTGATGCATTCCCCCCCCCAACGCCCCTCTGTACCTGGGGCTGAGGGTAGCAGGGGAGAGCAGGATGGGCTATCCTGATGCCCTGGTAGCTAGAGGACAGCAGGCACCAGGGGTCTGGGTCATCAGGACTTCTGATGTGTCTCCAGCAACCAAACTGAGCAGTGCAGCAGTGGAATGCTCCAGAATAGCCTGGCCCTTTAAAGTGACCAGGTCAGAAGGCAGAGAGGAGTCAGGAGGCAAGAGCAGTTTAAACCTTTTGGGTTTTATTGAGATAATCCTTTCATCTGTATCAACTAGCTTAATCTCAACAGTGGAGGAAACTGAGACTCAGCAAGTGAAATTCTTAAAGGTTGAAACCAACACCAAGAGGTCCTGTGAGGTGCCCGGAGGTCACGCAACAAAGACACTCCCAGAGAGCGAAACCTGGGTATACCTGGCTTCAGAAGACCCACTTCTTGTCACCCAATCCCCATCTCTCCTCCACCTAGTGCTCCCTTGGTACTTACCTACTCTCTCTGGGCCACAGTCTTAAACATTTGATTTACTGTTTCTGTGTGGCTGTGTGTGTCACTGCGTGTATGTGGAGGTGGGAAAGACATCATGGAAGTGCTTCTCTCCTCTCACTTTCAAAAATTTTCATGACACTGTATTTATTCACTGTGTATGCATATGTGTTTTCGTATGTGAAGGGGGCTTCCCATGGCATGCACGTGGAGGTCAAAGGACAACTTGTGGGAATCGGTTCTGTCCCTTCTGACTTGCGTTAACTAGGGACATCAGTGACAAAGGCCTGTACCCACTGAGCCATCCTGCTGGCCGGCACTGTCCACTTTTACCCGGGATAGATTGCAGACCAGAAGCTTTGCATGGCAAGCACCTTTATTTGATGAGCTGTCTTGCCCATCACAATGTCCTCTGCCATCTAACGTACGACTATTGTAGAGAGGGAACGAGCTGGGACTTTGTATTCCATAGCATTTGGCATTCAAACACTTATTTTGAAAAGGAGTCACTCTGGGGGCTCGAGAGACAGCTTGGTCAATAGTGTGCTCCCCTTGCAAACTCGAGGACCTGGGTTTGAGTTTCAGAATCCACCTGAAAAAGCCAGATGTGGTGACCATTTGTAATCCCAGCTCTTGGGAGGCTTAAGCAGGCTTGACAAGTTCCAAGTCAGTGAGAGACCTGTCTCAAAAGAAAAGGTGGTGGTCCCTGAGAAATGGAGTCCAAGATTGCCCCTCTGTTTCCCACACATGCATGCGCTCATATGGGAGTCGCTTTCTGCTCAGCATCATCTGGCTACTTTTCTAAGCAATTTATGTTTGGTAAACTCTGATTAAGGTCTGCAAACTAGGATTCAGAGCCAGTTTTACCACAAACTACCTCTGCAATACTTGAGGAAATGCCTGAATTTTCTGAGCCTCGCTTTCCCTCTGTGTGGGTGAATGGGGGACCCATGAGGTCTCAGAACACAAAGTACAGAATAAGCATCTGAGACAGAAAATGTTTAATATTCTTATAGAAACAGTGACCAGACATGGTGTTATCTTCCGATAAACCAAAACATTTCAGAAATTATCAAACCAAGGCCACCGGAGTAAGACAAGAATGGATTTCAGTTTTAACAATATGTCTGTGTGTTGGGAGCCATCAAGAACATTTCCAGACATGCCTGTAATCCTTTCAGCAGTCCTGTGAGATAAAGACAAGAGTGAGAGTAAGCTTTAACTGTCAACCTGACACAATATAGAATCTCTTAGGAAGAGAGTACAAAGGATTGTCTACATTGGTTTGGCTTGTGGGTGAGTCTGTAGGAGATTGTCTTAATTTAACTAAATTAATTGATGTGGAGATACCCAGCCCACTGTGGGTGGCACCATTCCCTAGGCAGGAGATCCTCCTAAGAGAGGAGAAATAGAGCTGAGTATAAGTAAACAAGCAAGCAATGCATTTGTTTCTCTCTGCTCTTCTCTATGGATGAGATGTAACTATCTATTTATTCATTCATGCATTTGTTTCTCTCTGCTCTTCTCTATGGATGAGATGTAACTAGCTATTTAAGATTCCTGCCCTGATTTCCTCACAGTGATGAACTGTAACCTGGAATTGTGAACTGAAATATACCCTTTCTCCTCTAAGTTGCTTTTTTCAGGGTGTTTTTCTCATGGCAACAGAAATAACATAAAACAAGCTTATTGGTCACTGTCCTGTTGCCATGATAGAATGCCCCAACAAAAAGCAATGTAGGGGAGCAAGTGTTTGTGCTCATAGTTCCAGGGGGATACAGCTCATCATGGTAGAGAAGGCACTACCACAGGACATAAGAGAGGATGGGACATGGGTCAGGCTCTAAGACCTCGTAGCCCACCTCCAGTTACTCACTTCCTCTTGTAAGACAGGACCTCCTAAAGATTCTACAACTTTCTAAGCAACATCAGAAGCTGGGGACCAAGAATTTAAACACATGAGCCAGTGGGGGGTATTTCACATTCAAGCCACCACAACAAATGCATCCATTGAACAGAGACAGAGGTTGCCATGGCTGCTTTGTATATCTAAGTCAGAATTTGACCCACCAGCACCATTCTTGCCATTCATGCCTTGGCCTCCAGAGAGAATGAGGTTGTGGTAAGCTTGCCTCTCATGGGTGAAAACTGAGGTCTCAGGATCGCAGAGTAGATCCTGATTGGGGCTCCAGGTGACTCCAAGCTAATAAACCCCTGTGTAATTGGGCCTGGAGTCAGTAACTAAGTCTTAAGGCTCTGCTACATGAATATGCAAGTTTCAATTGACAGCCCAGCTCCATGACAGCCTGCTTTCAAATTGATGTACACAGTCTGGGGCCTCTTGCCATGCATAGCAAGGATACCCACTAATCCCACTAAAGCTCCCAAGACTAGAGGTTGTAGAGGGTCAGCACATCCCATTCCAGCAGGTACATTAAGGGCATGCAGTTCAGGCTAAGCCTCATTCAAGACCTGACCCCTCTTTGGGATCAATATGGACCTTGGGAAGCTTGAACAGCTTGCTGTTTCTCTCCCCAGCTCCAAGCTTCACATGCAGGAGATCCAGGCCCTGTTCAAGGGCACAGAGTACTCTGGAATTTGAAAGCTGATTTGGAAAGCAAAGGCTGCATTCAAAACCTGCTTTATTGGACTGGGATATAGCTCAGTTGGTAGAGTGTTGCTTAGCATGCATGAAGTCCTGCGTTCAAACCCCAGCATTGCATAAACTGGGCAAGGCCATGCACACTGTAATTCCAGTACTTAAGAGGTAGAGGCAAATAATTCACTTAGGAGGAGTTTAAGTTTTTTCTTGGCTAGGTTTTATGTCAACTTGACATAAGCTAGGGTCATCTGAGAGAAGGGAACCTCAACTGAGAAAAATGTCTCAGATCAGGCTAATGCCAGGTCTGTAGAGCATTTTCTTAATTTGTGATTCATGTGGGAAGGTCCACTGTGGGTAGTGCAGTCCCTGGGCAGGTGGTCCTGGATTCTATAAGAAATTAGGCTGAGCAAGCCATGAGGAGCAAGCCAGTAAGCAGCACCCCTCCATGGCCTCTGCATCAGAGCCTGCCTCTAGGTTCCTGCCCTGTTTGAACTTCTGCCCTGACTGCCTTTGCCGATGAACTGTGATGTGGAAGAGTAGACAAAATAAATCCTTTCCTCCCCAGCTTGCCTTTTTGTCATGATGTTTTGTCACAGCAACAGAAACCCTGACCGATGTCATCCTGAGCTACACAGACCCTGTCTCCAAAAACAAAGAACACTCCAACTCAAATTCCCTGCTACTTGTGTGTCCACCACATCCCTGCCTTCTCTCTTTTAAGATGTGTTTACTTATGTTTGCATGTGAATGTCTGTGTGAGTGCACACACTCCTGTGAGTGTGGATGTCTGTGTGAGTGCACACACTTGTGTGAATCTGGATGTCTGTGTGAGTGCACACACTTGTGTGAATCTGGATGTCTGTGTGAGTGCACACACTTGTGTGAATCTGGATGTCTGTGTGAGTGCACACACTTGTGTGAATCTGGATGTCTGTGTGAGTGCACACACTTGTGTGAATCTGGATGTCTGTGTGAGTGCACACACTTGTGTGAGTGTGGATGTCTGTGTGAGTGCACACACTTGTGTGAATCTGGATGTCTGTGTGAGTGCACACACTCGTGTGAGTGTGGATGTCTGTGTGAGTGCACACACTCATGTGAGTGTGGATGTCTGTGTGAGTGCACACACTTGTGTGAGTCTAGTCTGGAACTAGAGCTATACTTAGGTTCTGTTCTCCTGCCTCATACCGAGGCCAGATAAGCAGCTACCTTTACCTTTGTTTCCACGTTTACGTGTCCCAAAGAGGACTGTGGCAGTAACAGCTGTGTGGCAACTGTTGGATATGTGTTTAAGTATCTCATTTAATCCTCTCAACTATGCAGAAATGAGGCAGGGTTAACTCTGGGTGAGAGGATCATGTTAAGAACAGGTCAAGACCCCACAGATAGGAGCCACAGGATCCCTACTCACGGGCAGCGCAGGGATGGGGACATGGGTGGTGACTTGGGGGGCCCAGAAGCCTCCTCTGGTGCCCCAGCAGCACTTCCGGCACTCCCACCTACTCCGTGCCCCTCCCCACAGCTCCACAGAAGACATCAGCGTGCTTGGAAAACTGCCAGGGGGACAATGAAGGCATTCAGGCTGTTATTTATTTATTTCGCAATAAAGAAACTTCATGAATAGACGGATATTTGTTCACCTAATTCACTTTTGCAAATGCAGTGTCCTTCAAAGGAAGATTTGTTTGCGGAGCCCGAGTCCCGGCTCAGGCAGGAGGTTAAAAATAGCTCCCGGCAGTACCGTATTTCTCAGTAAATCAGTGTTGATAATTTAATAATAAAATTAGTCTTACATCAGGTACCAGATAGCGGCTCTTCTGACATGCAAATCGAATTTTGCTCCCCAATCTGTGATCTGGCGATCTGTGAGGCTGCAGGTCACTGTAGAGTCTTCCACTCAGGTCAGAAGGAAGACCTGTAAACCCCTGACACTCTCCTGTCCTTATTTGTAACATTCAAGTTCCACCCGGGAGGACAGTCTGACCTGACTGCCAAGCCTTTGTCCTGAAGGAGGTATTCCTCCCACACCAACCCAATGCTTTCATTTCCTCTGAGTGAGGATCATGACTACCTACTGTGTGCCACATCCCACAGTAAGTTCAGGGGAAAAGATGGCTAGACGCTGCCCCTAAGTTGCCCATGCGTGCTCTGGTGGTCCGGAGGAGGCATGGTTAGAGGACAACAAGACAAGAGTGTACAGGACCCAGAAGAATACAGTCCCCATCCCATCCAAGGAGAGAGCACATAATACAGGAAGTTTTGTCTCACAGGTGACAACTCTATAGGTTTTTCTAGGACAAATAGGAGTTCTCCAAGCAGTTGAGAATTGGGGGTCTAGGAGAGGAAAAGGGAACGGTATATAAAAAATGAGGGGGGTAGCTAAGAACAGATAGTGTGTAGAGAAATTACAATAGGATCTGTGTGTATGTCTCTGTGTGTGCGTGTGGTATATGCATACATGTTTATGGATTCGCATGTCCACATGTACATGGGGAGGGCAGAGGAGGGCACTGGGTGACCTGCTCTATTGTCTGCCTCACTACCTTGGGACAAGGTGTCTTGTGGAGCCTGGAGCTGGACTGGCAGCCAGCAAGCCGACAGAGCTTCCATCGCCTCCCTCGGAAGCACTGGGGTTCTAGGTGCAGATGCACTCATGCTGGACTTTCAGCAGAGCGCTGGGACTTGAACTCAGGTCTGAGTGCTTGCTCAGCAAGCAGACTTAGCAACCCATCTCTCCAGCTCACCGTCTTATATTTTGAACAAAGTCTTTCAATTTTCCCTGGTGCTCACCAATTTGGCTAGGCCCGAAAACCCCAGGGAATCCCCTCTGTCTATAATTACAGACTCGTGCCACTACAGCCAAGCATTTTGTGTGGATCCCTGTGGTTGGACTTCTGTTCTCATACTCGTGCTTGCCCGGCAAGCATTTACCTAACGGAGCCATCTCTCAGCCCTATAGTTGAGTCTTTGTGGGTAGAGACTAGCAAGAGGGAGGCTGGAAAACTCACAGGCCACAGGGCTTTGGGTGACACGTACAGCTGAGAAATTTACCTGAGGGTTGGAAGGAAGAAGAGGTCCGGCCTTCGTGGGTAAAGGCATTTGCCACCAAGTACGACAACCTGGGTTCAATCCCTGGGCCCCACACTGTGGAAGGAGACAACCAACTCCTGAAAGCGGTCCTCTGGCCTCCCACGTGAACATGAAGTGCATGCCCACACATGCACATACATGCCACAGTCATTCCTTTGTAGGGCAAAGGGGGTTTCTATGACTGACACAGGATGTAGGGGCCAGGGAGCTTTGCGGGGAGAACAGAAGCAGGCAGTCTGTCCTGGGAAGAGCTAGCGGTGGGAGTCACCTGCTAGGTCCTCTGGTTGGGACTTGGGTCCCACCCCACTGGCATTCCCTGTTGTATGACATATGCAGTTTACATACATCATGTATGTAAGGGACCATGTTAGGTATATCCAGGCTGCAAGCCTCTGCAACTGGCAGGGCAGGCAGCATGATGCCCATCACACAGGTAAGCAAAAGGAAGTAGGGCTGGGGATGTGGCCCAGCTGGTGAACTGTTTGCCTAGAATTAATGAAGCCCTGGGTTCCATCCCTAACACCACAAAGACAGCATCAGGGAGCAAGGTTATAGTCCCAGGTGGAGAGAATAAGCCATGCTCAGGTGCATGGTAAGTCCAAAGCTATCTTGGAATACATGAGACCCTGTTACAAGAAAAGGATACACACACACACATACATACATATATATACACATACATGCATATATATACACACATATATGTATATACATATATATACATATATATGTGTGTGCTTGTGTGTATGTGTATATATATATGTGTATATATATATGTGTATATATATATATATATATATATATAGAGAGAGAGAGAGAGAGAGAGAGAGAGAGAGAGAAAGAGAGAGAGCGAGAGAGCGAGCTGAAGTCAGAAAGGTAAAATGATCTGAAGTCACTGGCTGGAAAGGAATAGACCTCAGACCCCAATCCAGGCTTTTCAGAGACCTAGTTCTCACTCCAGTGAGTTAGTTTTTCACAGCCACTGCTGTGAAATACCTAAATAGCTTATATGCAGGCAAGGTTTATTTTGACTCATGGGTTCAGAGGTCTCTGTCTAAGGATGGCCCTTGTTAGCTTGTGACTGTGGCAAGGCAGATCATGACATGGTGGTGGGGGCATGTAGTTCCAGAGGCTGCTCTACTCCTGCAGAGGAAATGGCCCAGGGGAGGTTCCCCAGGATATCCTCCAATATGTCCAAGACCTAACTTCCTCTTACTAGGCCCCACCCTTTTAAGGTTAGACCACCTCCCAGTACTGCCACAGCTTAGGAACCAAGCCTTTGAACATATGAGACTTGGAGGAGATTTAAGACCCAGACCATAAGAGTCGGGAACCTCATGTGACTCCTGGCTCATGTCTGAGATACAGAAACAGAGGCTGAGAATACCTTGCTCCTGATCTCACAGCCCAGGATTCTTTTTTTTTTTTCAATTGTTTATTACTTGTGATGTGTGTGTGCAATGCAACTGTGTATGCAGGTGCCCAAAGAGGCCAGATGAGGGCCTCAGATTCCTTGGAGCTGGAGTTAGAGGCAGTTGTGAGCCACTAGACATGTTCACGGGAGACTACATTCAGGTCCTTTTCAGAAACAATAAGTAAGCTTAACCACTGAGCCATCTCTTTAACCCCTGCCCAGAGCTTCTTAAACTCCCTCCTCTCAGCCCTTTTAGCCCATGAAAATTTTATATCACTCTGGATATATAGGTATATAAAATATGTATACAAACCAAACATTTACTGATACTAAGTCATAAAAAGATTTATCTTAAAATAATTCTTTGGTATACATATAATTTTACCATTTATTAAAGATGAAAGCTAATTTGCATGCTAATGAGATGGTGAGTTTCTTTTTTTAACATAAAGAATTAAATCTTGGCCGAATATTTGATACTGCAGGACACAGAGCACCTTCAACATTTGTATCAGTTTCTTTTCTGTTGCTGTGGTAAGACACCATGACCCAGGGACCTTGCAGAAGGCAGAGTTTATTTGGGCTTATGGCTCCAGAGGGTTAGAGTCCTGCACAGCAGCAGGCTGGCAGGTGCTCAGAGTAGGAAGCTGAGAGCTCACATCTTCCACCAAAAGCACGGAGCAGAGGGAACCAACTGGAGACAGGGCAAAGCTTTATCATGTCCAAGTCTGTTCCGTGACACACTTCCAGCATGGCTACACGGACTAACCCTCCCCATTCATTACCACCAGCTGGGAATCAAGTGTTTATCTGAGCCTATGGGGGACAGCTTTCATTCAAACTACATTTTTTTTAGTTGATCGATATTTTGATTTTATAATAAATGATATTGAGAATGTCGTTCTTGTATAGATGATTGGTACAGAAGTATGCTCAGGGACACTTGAGGAATTGTTGAGTATTCTGTTTTAATCCCAAGCCAAAGCTCATTGGACAAATATTTTTATGAAACCCGAAGCCAGCAAATCAAAAAGCAATTAAAATTTTCCTATCACATTCTCATGTATTTGCACTCATATGCGTGTTTGGGGGTGGCACATGTGTTCCTGTGTGTGTGAGAGAACTTGGGGAGAGCTTGGGGGAGTCACATTTCTTCTCCCACCCTGTGGGTCCTGAGGATGGAATCCAGGTCTTCAGGCTTTGTCTGCTAAGTCTTGACAGTCCTCAGACAGCGTTTTAAAACCAGACATTCAAACGCGTAGAAAGCAAAGATGCCTTCCCTCTTTCCCCTAGCAGTCCCGTGTTGTCTCGAAGTCTTTTTATCGCAGAAGAAAGGGAATGGACGCTGACAGGGAACTAGGAAACGTCTTTGTCTTCCATAATTAAGCCATTATGCTTCTGTAAGAGTGGAAAACATACACACAACGAAAGACCGCAATTCATAACGCGCATGGTCTTCAATCCAAGCTGAGGGGTTTCAGGAAGCATTGGCTGGCATTATGAGGCAGTGCGGAATGAGCATGCAGCAAGGTCCCATAATGCAACCCAGTTGAGCACTGCCCCAAAGCATCTCAGATTCGTGACACATTTGATTTTAGATTAAATGTGGGCCATTGAACACTCAGAAACATGCTGGTTTTTGCCAGTTTTTTGGTGACCCTCCCTAAGTAGGACACTGAAAAGCTGACCTAAGGTCTGAATTTAGAAGCATCTGGGAGATTTGCTCTTTCATTCATCCATTCACCCACTCACCTTGCTGTTGCTCCACCCCCTTCTCTGCCTCAGTTTCCCTTACCTCTGCACTGCTATATCTTTTCTTGTCACTCTGCTCTACTGAAGAGGAAGTTCATGGATGATGGCAGGTGGGGCCTAGACTTCTGCATGTCATTTCCTATCTGGTGGAGGAGAGTGGTGCTCATCAAGGACTGAATACTGTGTTGGTGGCCCCAGGCAAGGGGCATTGAACCGGAGCAGCTGCCTCTGCTCCGAGCCTCCCACCCCTGTTGGAGCCCTGGCTCATGCGCCTGCAGCAGTGTGACAAAGGCCCCACTGGGGTGTGAAGGAGCTTGTATCACAGAGCAGCAGCAGCCCAGGGTGCAGGAAGAGAAGCACTGGCAGAACTTGGTCTATTGGTGTGGAAGTTCACATGGAACCCACAATGTTGGGCATGCTAGCCAAACACTCTACAATTGAGCTGTGTGCCCAGACCCATCCTGTGTGTGTGTGTGTGTGTGTGTGTGTGTGTGTGTGTATGTCTGTCTGTCTGTGTGTGTGTCTGTCTGTGTCTGTTTGTGTGTGTCTGTGCCTGTGTGTGTGTGTGTCTGTGTGTGTGTGCGCCTCTGTGTGTGTGTGTGTGTCTGTGTGTGCATGTCTGTCTGTGTGTGTGTCTGTGTGTCTGTGTGTGTGTGTCTGTGTCTGTCTGTGTGTGTATGTGTGTGTGTGCGTGTGTGTGTGTATGTGTGTGTGTGGGTGTGTATGTGTGTGTGTATGTGTGTGTGTGTGTATGTGTGTGTGCCTGTGTGTGTATGTGTGTGTGTGTGTGTGTGTCTGTCTGTGTCTGTTTGTGTGTGTCTGTGTGTGTGTGTTTGTGCCTGTGTGTGTCTGTGTGTGTGTGTGTCTGTGTATGTGTGTGTGTGTGTGTCTGTCTGTGTGTGTATGTGTGTGTGTGCGTGTGTGTGTGTATGTGTGTGTGTATGTGTGTGTGCCTGTGTGTGTATGTGTGTGTGTGTGCCCTTGTGTCTGTGTCTGTCTGTCTCTGTGTGTGTGTCTGTGTGTGTGTGTGTCTGTGTGTGTGTGTCTGTGTGTGTGTGTCTGTGTGTGTGTGTGTGTGTGTGTGTGTGTCTGTGTGTGTGTGTGTTCTTCATCACCTACTGGTACCTCTAGTTCTATGTGGAAGCAGGGGTGGTTGTAGCCTTCCCAAGTGCTCCCATAGTGGCTGAGTTCTGAACTCTCTCTGTCCCTGAGAGCCACAGAGCAGGGATGAGGGTGCTATCCCCCCAATAGACAAATACGTTGTTTGTTGAGTGCAGTCATGATGATGAGATGAAGGGGACTTTTTCTTCTGTGATGAGAATACAGAACTGCCGAGAGGAAGGGTAAGGAGAAAGAAAAGTGAAGATTATCTTCACCAATACATAGAAGAGGAGCCAACTTCAGTGCCACACTCCTCCAGGTGTTAGGGCAGTGTAGGCAGGGGCGTGGGCAGGGGTGGAGGTGTTAGAGCAGTGTGGGCAAGGATGCGGGCAGGGGTGTGGGCAGAGGTGGAGGTGTTAGAGCAGTGTGGGCAGGGGTGTGGGCAGGGGTATGCGCAGGGGTAGAGGTGTTAGGGCAGTGTGGGCAGGGGTGTGGGCAGGTGTGTGGGCAGGGGTGGAGGTGTTAGAGCTGTGTGGGCAGGGGTGTGGGTAGGGGTAGAGGTGTTAAGGCAGTGTGGGCAGGGGTGGAGGTTTTAGGGCAGTGTGGGCAGGAGTGGAGGTGTTAGGGCAGTGTGGGCAGGGGTGGAGGTGTTAGGGCAGTGTGGGCAGGGGTGGAGGTGTTAGATCAGTGTGGGCAGGAGTGTGGGCAGGGGTATGCGCAGGGGTAGAGGTGTTAGGGCAGTGTGGGCAGGGGTGGAGGTGTTAGGGCAGTGTGGGCAGGGATAGAGGTTTTAGAGCAGTTTGGGTAGGGGTGTGGTCAGGGGTGGAGGTGTTAGAGCAGTGTGGGCAGGGGTGTGGGCAGGGATGTGGGCAGGGGTGTGGGCAGGGGTGGAGGTGTTAGGGCAGTGTGGGCAGGGGTGGAGGTTTTAGAGCAGTTTGGGTAGGGGTGTGGTCAGGGGTGGAGGTGTTAGAGCAGTGTGGGCAGGGGTGTAGGCAGGGGTGTGGGCAGGGGTGGAGGTGGAAATGGGAGTCCAGTTTCTTCTGCTCACTGCCCCTCCTGACAGTGTTAGGAATGTCTGTTCCCAGACTCCCACCCGTTTAGTTCAGCCCCCTTTCAGTATCAACACATTAAAGACACATGCCCGGGGCTGGTGAGATGGCCAGTGGGTAAGAGGACACTTGCTGCTAAAGCATAAAAGCTGGGGAAGTGTCTGAAACGTTTCAGTGTTGGGGGTGGAGACAGGTGGATCTCAGGAGATCCCTGGCTGGCCAGTCTAGCTAAAATGGCTAGCTTCCAGTTCAACGAGAGAACTCGTGTCAAGGGAATAAGGTAGAGAGTGGTGGAGGTTGTACTTCAGTTGTACTTCTCTGGTTGCCACATGGGTGCACACATCTGCATACACATGTGCACACCACACCACACACAATGATACATCACACACAAAGAGAGAGAGAGAGGGAGACAGAGAGAAAGAGACAGAGACAGAGACAGAGAGAGGGGGATCTGGATACTCCTAACTGGATTAATAGATTATTTACATATTTTATTTAATATTTAATTCCTTCCATATTGTTTAATAAGCAGCCAGTGCTTGGGGCTACCTGCCTAAGACCTCTGCACCTTCAGAGCTTGGATAATCGAAGAGCTAACCGCTGATGTTCTCGGGGTCTAGCTCTGGGTTTCTCTGATTAGTCATTGTCAGTGGCCCAGGTTCTAAGTATGTTCAACCAATCCCCCATCTTCCGAGCCCCTCACAATCCAACTCCCCCTTCATCCATACATGTGAGAGGCAGTCAGATGTCTATGACGGTCAAGAATCCTCACATCCCTATGGCAGACCTGCACCCTGCGTTCTCTCTGAGGTTGCGAGAGGACAGGCCTTGTGCCTGCCTGCTCACTGTGAAATACCAGCCTGGAGCCTGACTCTGAGCTAATGCCCAGTACATGACTCACTGCAGTTGATGACAATGCCCCCAATGCCCACATCCAAATCCCTGGAAATTCAGAATGTCAGTGTAACGCTCTACGGAAAAGAGACTTTGTAGCTATGACTAAGTTAAGGATTAGGAGAGGGGCAGAGGAACCTGGATTGGCCAGCCAGTGGGGCCGAGGCCATCACATGTGTCCTGCTAAGGGTGCGGGAGGGGAAAGTCCCGTCGTTCCTCTGAGCCTCCATATCCAGTGCCCTCAGTTCTGTGGGCTCCTCCTGTCTACCTCTGGCACGCATCTTTTCCCATACCCCGTAGCAAGTCACCTCCGTTGGCTGTCTTTCAAACACCTTCAGTAGCTCTCACGTTCCCTCTGCTCACCTTCCGCACAGAGATCATCTGAAGTTGCACCCCTCCCCACTAAATGTGGAAACCTTCTCCTTCCAGGACCCCTTTCACATGTCTCATAAGGGAGTATCCGTGAGTGCCAGTTCTAGTTTGGTTTCCGACTCTATAATAAAGAGAGAATTTATTTGTCTTATACTTCTAGATCACAGCCCGCCACTCATGGAGGTCACGGTGGGAAGTCAAGTAGGAGGCTGAATCAGAACGCTTGAGGTGATAGTGATGACCTTCGCCACAACCACAGACAAACTACTTTGGGCAAAGGCTTCGGAGTGGTGGGTGGAGTAAGGTCCCTGGCAGGTTGCTAGGCAGCATGTCACGCTCGCCTTGGATCTGGGGGAAAGTGACAGATGTGCTGGTCCAGACCATGGATGGGTAAGTCCTGCCGTGGCCCTACCACTCAGGGGTGCTTGTAGACTCTGTCAGATGAGGGGACCCAGGGAAGTCGGAAGAGCCAACCCAGCTTCAGAACCAACATCCTGGGATTCCACAGCACCACCTCACGGAATAGTTTGGAACACATCTATCCGGCTCCATACTGCCTCCCAGGGCCCGGATGACACCTGTACATAGTAGGAACGAAGAAATAAATGAATGAATGCAGGAGTGAGCATCCACTGGGCTGGAGCTGGAGTAGAAAAGAGGAGCATGAATCCTGTAAATCAGGTGGGGGATCTCCATCTCTGTCTCTGTCTGTCTGTCTGTCTCTCTCTCTTCTGTGTGTGTGTGTGTGTGTGTGTGTGTGTGTGTGTGTGTGTGTGTACATGCGTATGCCAAAGTCAATGTGGGTTTCTTTCTCAATCACTCTCAATCTTATTTTCTTTTTAAACAGTTTTTATTTAATTTTTGATTTTATGTGCTTTGGTGTGACAGTGTGAAATCCCCTAGAAATGGAGCTGCAGACAGCTGGGAGCTGCCATGTGGGTGCTGGGAATTGAACTCAGGTCCTCTGGATGAGCAGCCAGTGCTCTTAAATGCTGAGCCATCTCTCGAGCCTTCTGTCTTATATTTTAAGATTGGTTGTGCTGGTTAGCTTTGTCAGTCTGACACAAGGGTTATCTGAAAGATTGCGAAGGTGCCTTTCTCCATCAGTCTGACCTGTGCAGTATTTTCTTGATTGCTGATTGATGTGGGAGGCCAAGCTCACTGTGGACAGTCACCCCGAGCAGGTCCTGGGTAGGTAAGGAAGCAGGCTGAGTAAACTGTTGGGGTGAGCCAGTGAGTGGCACTCCTTCACGGTCTCAGCTTCAGTTCCTGCATCCAGGTTCCTGCCTTGGCTTCCCTCAGGGATGGGCTGTGATCAGTATGTATAAGCCAAATTAAACCCTTTCTTCCTCGATTGTTTTGGTCATGGTGTTTTGTCAGAGCAACAGTAGCCAAACTAAGACATGGTGTCATGGTGAACCTAGTGCTCACAGATTTGGCTAAGTTGGTTGCCCATGAGCCCCAGGAATCCTCTTGTCTTGGTACCCTGGGTGCTTGTGTTACAGGCATATGCCACCATGACCACCATTGTTACATGGATTCTAAGGGACCAAATGCAGTCCTCATGCTCACGCTGCGAGTGCTTTCCTGATTAAGCCATCTCCTCAGCCCCAGGCGTCAAGATCTTAATGGTCACTTGAGTGGTTTTAGTTTTCAATTAAAGTCTTCCAGTACGTTCAGAAAGTAGTGCCCTGGCTAGGGCACAAATGGAACCTCCTCATGGTGAGAAATGCAGGTGTCTTTGGAGGACAATGGTGGGGGATGAAGTTCAAGTACAGATTAAGAACCAAGGTGGTGGTGGTGCCGGGCGGGGGACTGGGTTGCAGGGGGGATGACCCCGCCATAAGAAGAGCTGATCCTTAAAGCTCCTGGGGCACAGGGGCTGGAGGCTTCTGGGAATGGAGGGGGGTTCCACAAATCAGATAAAGAGCCTTGGGGCCCCATCAGCTCTAGGATGAGATGGTCTTTCAAGCTCCAAGAGTAACATAGGAACTGAAGACTTCTGGGAGTAAGGAAGGGGTTCTAAGAGTGGTCACCTGCATCTTTCCCATGTAGGGATGTAGCTGACCTTCCTGCTCAGACTCTAAGCATCAGCTCTAGTTGTGCATAGGGGGAGGAATGATAGAGGCCACTAAAAGCCTAGGCATACAGTAGGTGCTTAGCTGGTGTATGCGGAGTTGACATGCAGATGGGGAGGGGCAGCAGGATCAGGGTGTCAGATATGGGTGAGGTCTGTGTTCTGGGCCCTTAGACAGTGTGGGCCCTGAAACAGAGCACATGGCTCTATGAAAGGCTCTGGATTCTCTCACTCAGGTCTTCCTGGGGCCAAGCTGGGAGCTAGGGTGAGAGAAGGGCCTAGGAACTAGTCTGCGACACTGTGAACAGCCCTGGGCCATAAGGCAGCATTTTTGGAAAATCTTAGCCAGAGAATCAACATCCCTTATTTGCTCCCACAAAGGAGCAGAAATGGCATCAGGAGAGCCCAGGAGACCACTGGCTGCCTCTGGAGGAATGTGTGGATCCTCTGTGGATGGGGCATCAGAGCAGCCCTCTGGGTATGTCCTCCTGTAGTGACTTTTCCTGGGGAGCTGTGGACAAGCATATGTTCATGGCACATAGAGCAATAGAGAGCACAAAGATATGATTGTATCTGGGTCTAGCTTGGTGAACCAGTGAGTTCAGTGGGGTTCCTTACAAGAGTAGGGGTGATTTAGGCAGCTACATCACCAGAAGTCCCACCCACCATGAGCAAGGACTCAGGACAGCTGAAGGCAGCTCCATTAGAGTTTCCTCTTGTCATCAATTGTTACTGTTTGTGTAGCCTTGGGGAGGTGCCTTGTGACTATGACTTTCAAGGCCTCATGCATGCTAAGCAAGCATCCACCAACTGGCTACACTCCTAGCCCAGCTTAGGAATTTAGCACAATTCAGTCTACAGCACTGAAGAAAGAACCCAGGGATCCAAGTCTGGTAACGTAGGACTGTAATCCTTACTACTTGGGAGACTGAAGGAAGAGGATCACAAGTTCAAAGCCAGCATTGACTGCAGAGTGAGTTCAAGACCAGCACCAGCAACTTACTGAGACCCTACCTCAAAACACTAAAAGGGCCCCAGGGATATAGTGAGGGAATACCTGTCTAGCACATTTGAGGCCCACAGTCCAATTTCCAGTAGGAATGGTTGGAAGTATTTTGCAACCATTTCCTTTTAACTGGAACCTTCCCTCCTGGAAAAAGGAATAGATCTTGCAATTTACAAGGCTCCGGAAACTCATGCAAGTCACATTGTTACTGTTTGTGTAGCCTTGGGGAGGGGCCTTGTGACTATGACTTCCTCCCCCAGTCCTGTTACATGAAGACTCAGCAAGAAGGCGGTCACCTGCAAATGGAGACTCCTTGCCAGAAGGAAGAGGTCCGCACCTTTAGTTTAGACTGCCAGCCCCCAGAGTATGAGAAACTCATGTCTAACTCTCAAAGCTCCTAGGCTGCTATGGCTGCCAGAGTCAATGAAGACCAGTGGCACATGCTGAGTGCTCTCCTCCCCACAGCACCAGATGACTAAGCAGTGACCTGGGGTGGGGCGTGGTGGAGATGGGAGCTGGCCCTGCATTGCTAAGTGCCTTTGATGCATGAGCTGCTGGTGCTGATAGAGGAATTCACAGGGAACACAACAGATAAATATGGAGCTGGGTCATTTCTGTGAGTTGTGTGTATGTGTGCATGTGCTATCTGTGTAGGCATGTGTTAGCATGTGTTTGGGCACAGGCATGTGTGTGCTGGTGTATCTGCACATCTGGACACACATGTGAGTCACTGAGGTCGATGTGAGCATCTTCCTTGGTCACTCTCCACCTTGGTTATTAAGGCAAGTTCTCTCAGTTGAACCCAGAGCTCGCTGATTGGCTAGACTAGCTAACCAGCTTGCATCTGCTCCTCTGTCTCTGCTTGCCAAGAGCTGGACTTACAGACAGCTATCATGCACACCTAGCTTTTTGTTTTTGTGTGTGTCTGTTTATTTGGTCATGTGAGTGCAGTACCTGCCAAGGCCAGAAGAGGGCTTTGGATCCCTTGAAGTTTGTAAGATACCAGATATGGGTTCTGGGAATTGAACTCTGGTCCTCTGCAAGAGCAGTACATGCCCTTCACCTCTGAGCCAGCTCTCAAGCTTTCCAACTAGTTTTACCTGGTGTCTTAGTTTGTTTTCTGTTTTTGTGATAAATAGCACAAACAAAAGCAAC
This sequence comes from Cricetomys ansorgei, assembly GCA_026225945.1. NCBI lineage: Eukaryota > Metazoa > Chordata > Mammalia > Rodentia > Nesomyidae > Cricetomys > Cricetomys ansorgei. Next base: position 7,345,496 of record JAMJFZ010001228.1, on the reverse strand, counting down.
TTGGGGAGGAAAGAGTTATTTCTGCCTTACAGCTTATAGTCCTGCGTGAAGGGAAGGCAGGACAGGAACTCAAGACAGGAACCTGGAGCCAGGAGAGCAGGGGCCATGGAGGATCGCTGCTTACTATCTTGACCCTAGGACCATCAGCCCAGATAGCACCACTTATAGGGAGCTGGGCCCTCCCTCATCAATTATAAATGAAGAAAATGCCCTACAGACTTACCTACAGGCCAATCTGATAGAAGCTTTTTCTCAACTGGAGTTCCCTCTTCCTAAATGAACCTGGCTTGTGTCAAGCTGACAGAACAAATCTAACCTGCACACCTGGAAAGCACTTTGTCCATTGAGCCACGGCAAGTGCTTTATGCACTGAGCCATCTTTTTTGGCTGGGAACTGGTTCCTGAATAAGGCGGTCACAAGAACGGGCTGGCCAGGGGTGGGGCGGGTAGAGCAAATGTAGTTAACGACTCAGAGGTTCTTGGGAAAAATCTACTCATCCAGCCTTCAGTCACCCAAGGTCCACAATTCTTCCTTATTATCTAGGGCAATGAACCAACGTGTGATGCCCCTGACACTTCCTGAGGGTGCAGCTTAACCATTCCACATGATTGCCTAGTTTGCTCTCAGCACTGAGGGGAGGAGGGGCCTAAAAATTCACAGATCTCATTGGATCCTGGAGAGAGGAGACCCACGCTAGACAGCAGGGCCTCCGGATCTCTGCTTTGTACTGGGATCTGAAGTGGTCGGGATCCTCCATCCAACCAGCTCAGGAAACACCCACTCCAACAGGGAACCCTGTATTTCAAGATTGATTGTTTTCTGGAGATGAGGGCAACCACATGGATCCCTCTCCCATGACTCCCAGCGGGACAGCAGGATCCCATCCTTATCCCAGAGGGGGGCTAAGGACAGGCTATGGGGAGACCAAAGTGAGTGGAAATCAGCCTGAATGGTCCCAAGGCTCAGGACAGTATATAAATAGCATGAGATGAAGATTTTCTTCCCAGAGATATTATCTGGAAAAGTTTACATTAATTCGACATGTCATCTTTCCCGTGAGCCATCTCTGAGATCAGAAGCCTCGGCCAGGCACCCGTTCAACACCACAGGGTGATTAGGCAGCATGTCAAGAGCTGAAATGATGGCATCAGGCAAGCGAAGACTCAGGCTCTGGGCTGAGGAGGCAAGATCTGAGCCCTTGGGCAGGAAGCCTGTGCCTGCTTCCCAGCTGGCTAGTAATGTAAGTCATAGGAAGGGCCGGTTCATGTGCCAAGTCTAGAATACATTTGCTGTGTGACTTACACTAAAAAACTGCCCTTTCTGAGTTGTCTTCTTATCTGAAAAATAATTGCATGGCCCTTACATGTCTTCAAAGATCCACTCCCCCTTTCACCCCGTGTGTGTGTGTGTGTGTGTGTGTGTGTGTGTGTGTGTGTGTGTGTAGACCAGGGGTCAACCTCTGTTGTTCTTCAAACTTTATCATCTTATTTTTTGAGACAGGCTCTGTAAGTGGCCTGGAGCTTTGCAATGGGCTAGGTTGGCTGGTCAGGGAACCCAAGGATCCTCCTGTCTACACCTCTCCCGTGCTATGATCACATGCATATACCACTTCTGGCTTTTCCTGGGGATCCAACTTAGGTCTTCACACCTGTGGGGCCGGCACTTCAATGACTGAGCTGCCTCCTCAGCTCAGATTCTGTTTTTGATGATCTTTTTTTCTATATTAAAATTATCTACATGAGGGCAAACGAGCAAGTGCAAGGGCTTGCTGCCAAGCCTGCAGGCTTGCATTTGAACCCGGGACCCACATGGAAGAGGAGAGAACCGACTCCCTCAAATTCTTCTCTGACCTCCATACAAATGCTGTTATGTGTATGAACGAACACATGCACACGCGTGCGTGCGCGCGCGCGCGCGCACACACACACACACACACACACACACATAAGAAGTATTTAAAACTGTATTTACATTGTATGAAAAGTGGGCATATGAAAGCTTTACAGAAACACACATGAGATAATTTTCTAAAACCTAGTTTAGTGTTTTACTTAAAACATTTCTCATACATACAGACACTCATCCTTTAAAGAGTTCATTATACTGTTAAATGGCCATATAGTAAAATTGACTTTATTTATTTTGGCGTCCAATTTTATGCATTTTAATGTAATATAGGTTTGTGTCACCACCAATAGACTCCAACTTGGAGAGAGCAGAACCAGCCGCCCGAGCTTGGGCAGCTTGATGTTCACAGGTCTCAGCTTCTTTGAAAACTCAGCGCTACCTACAATGTCCTCCTCATCTGGAGGACTTCTCTGAGTCAGCCTGGTGTGCGAGACAGGACCCCAGCCGGGGCTTGCGTGCTGCCTTTGCTATATGTAAGGCAAGGGGCATGGCAGGTGTCAGAGCCCGCCTGAGCCTCTGGGTTTTCTGTAACTGAGCACTTGGAGTGTTGAGGATTAGACAGACCTCAGGGAACGGCTAGGCACAGAACCAGACATACCTTAGGTGTTCAGCATGTGGAGGTCACTCTGAATTGTGAGCGGAGAGTCTTGTGTGGGCAGGTGCATGGGGTATGGACACATAATCCCATGCATCTGGAGTCACTTTGGAGCCAGAGTTCTAGATTGCTGTGTGTCTTTATGGCAGATGTTTCTCAGTGTTTCCAGAAGATCCAACACTCGACAGGGAGGCCAACGCTGAGAACAGCTTTAGCCCAGGGCCTGGAAACAAAGGACCTTGTTGTTTCTCCTTGGTCACCTCTAGACCTCTGTCAGGCAGCCTTTCAGGGCTCAGAGATTGGAAAAGCAGGTCGATTTCTGGATAGCTCTCATCTGCTGCCCTCTGACTAAAGCCTCCGAGCTGTAGTCCAGGGACACCCACGCCGAAGGAGTAGCCTCTCCAACGGTGGATCATCCCTCGCAAGCCCCACTCTTGCCTGATTTGACTAAGGTCCCAAGCTTTAAGTTTGTTTAATAACCTCCTGACATTAAATAAACAACCTTGCAAAAAGGAGTAATTTGTGAGACAGAAAGAAAACAAATACCAGGCAAGGACACGGGGCACAGAGATGGCGGCGGCCAGGCTAATTACATTCCTGGGCCCACCTAAGTCCAACACCAGCCCAAAGCATATAGATCTTGGCTCCTCTCCATTCTAGGAAGAAGACTTCAAAAACACAGGCAAGGGAAACTTTGCATTAGGCAGGTGGTGACGGTACATCATTAGAATTCTGGGGGCATATCCAATGCCATCTAGTTGCTAACACGATGCATCATTTTATGCTAAATAATTGATCACGGTGCAGAGATTGTGTTTGTGGAGTTTAAAAAAAGTGATTAGAATGGGGAGGATTTCTGGATGGCAAGTTGCATCTGTAACCCAGATCCTCTCCCAAGCACACCTTCCGGGGGGGGGGGGGCTCAGGGCATTGGAGATTCTTGCCACACTGGAGCTGTGGGTAGCATCAGGGTGCTGAGGGAGCAGGATGAGAGGTGATGGCATAGATGGGGAAACTAGCCTTATATAAGGCCAAGAGGGATCGGGGTGGTGGCAGAGTCCTTGTAATGTCCTACAGGTCTACACCAGTCTGCAACCTTTTTAGGAATGTTGCAGGAAGGCCAATGATCTGTTGAGGGAGAAAAGAAAATTCTGTACCCATCCACTGGTCCAAATCTTAAGTGTTTCCCTAGTGCCATGATCACAGTATCTTATTCTGAGAGGTGTTTTCCCCAAGGTGTTTACCCCAAGACACCCCTCAATTCGCCTTCCCAGTTCTGTCCTGCTTTCTCCTACAGTTCCTTTCTCCTTCCCCTCTTTCTGTAAGGATACACTCTCAGAACTGGGGAGTGTGAACAGAAACATACTGATCCTGGTGGGCACCAGGCTGTGAGGAAACTTGTCAAGTCGCTGGCCTGAGGAAGGGTTTTAGCGGGCAGAGGGAGTGAGACTTCAGCTTATTGTCACAGGAACTGGGAAGCAAAAACATGTGGTACTCAACTGAAGTCACAATGTGTATGGGACAAATGGCATGTGCAGAACAGTTAGTCCAAGCTTGCACACCATGTGCCAGCTAGGTGCCTTTGACCAAGGCTCTGAGCCTGCTTCCTTAAGAAAGCGTGAATCCTTTTGATCCTGACCTTGAGTTTCTGTGATGGTTAGTGTTAATTATCTACAGGCCTCCAGGCACACCTGTGAGGGATCTTGTAGATGTAGATTAAAATTAGCCTTTGAGAGTATCTGTGGGAGATTTTCTTTATTATTTTAGTTGAGGCGGAAAGATATGCACAGTGTGGGTGACACCATCCCCTAGAAATGGCATATGGAACTGTATAAGAGTAGAGAAAGGGACTTGAGCACAAGCAAGCAAACCTTCATGATCTCTTCTTGTGACTGTGGATGTAATGTGACCAGCTGCCTCGTGTTCCAGACACCTTGACTTCCACTACATATGTACTGTAACCTGGAGCTATGACCTAAAACAACCTCTTTTAACCTTAAGTTACCTTTGTCAGAGTATTTTATCATAGAAACATAAAGTAAATTAAGACAGCTTCTAAATCAACTATTCTCTGACTGCCACTGAATACATTTGAAAGATGCCAGTGCTGGGGCCCAACCCTTGGGAAGATTGAGTGTCCCAGACAGAGTCTGGCCAACTGTCCTCTTAAGGTCTACCCCAACCATTTGTTTCTTTGGATTGGTGTGTGTGTGTGTGTGTGTGTGTGTGTGTGTGTGTGTGTTCATACGTATGTATAGGTATTCATATGTGTGTGCATAAGTATGTTGAGTCCAGAGGACAACTCCAAGTATCATTCCTCAAGATTCTGTCTATTGTTTTTTATTTGTGAGAAAATGTCTTTTACTGTCTGGAGCTCACTGTCTGGAGTAGTTTGGGCTGCTGGCCTGTAATCTATCTGTCTTCATCTTTCCGGTGCTGGGACTGGCCATGCCACTAGGCCCAGCCCAGCTTTTTTACATGGGTTCTAGGAACTGAATTCAGGGTCTCATGCAAGCATTTTATCAGCTGTGCTGTCTCCTGCTCTACTCCAGTGATTCTGACCTGTGACAAGGATTCTAGTCTCTGGAGGGGAGGGTGTGGTTTGAGAAGGCCAGTGTGGCTCTGGGTCAGCTCTTGCTGTGTGTAGGTCAGCAGCTTTAGGGCATGATGAAATAAGAGTGATCACAGAAAGAAATTTTTGCTGGCACAGAACACTGGGAGGATGAAAAACACTGCCCTTCAGAGAGAGCCAGGGCTGGGTGGCTTGGCTGGGAGCATTCAGAACATCTGAGACAGGTGTGAGTTTGCAGGAGGCAACCAATCAAGGCATCTTCCTTAGGGTTTTATTGCTATGAAGAGACACCATGACAATGGAAACTCTTATAAAAGAAAACACTTAATTGGGGCTGGCTTACAGTTCAGAGGTTTAGTCCACTGTCACCATGGCAGGAAGCCTGGTGGCATGCAGGCAGACATGGTGCTGGAGGAGGAGCTGAGAGGTCTACATCTAGATTGGTAGTCAACAGGAAGAGAGAGTGACTCTGGGTCTGGCTTGAGCTTCTGAAACCTCAAAGCCCGTGCCCAGTGTCACACTTCCTCCAACAAGGCCACTTCTCACAGTGCCACTCCCTATGAGCCTATGGGAGCCATTTTCATTCAAACCACACACAAGGTTTTTTTGTTTGTTTGTTTGTTTGTTGTTTGTTAGGAAAAACTTCCTGTGAAGAATGGATGGAGGAGGGTCTTCCTGTGTCTCGATAGTGCAGATCCCACACAGGAGACTCTGTCAGGGTCCCTCCCCAGCCAGGGACTGATACCTGTCCTGAGCCATTTCTCCCCTCATTGCCTAAGACTGCCCATCCATTCCAAATGCCTTAGTTCTCAGCATGTTTCTGAATTTGGAGCCACAATGTGTACCCCTAAAAGTCAAACTCAATCACCTATCTTCAAGAATCCAATTAAAACAGCCAAATAAATAGAAAAGGTGTAGAAAAAAAAGGAGTTTTTTTTTTTTTTTTTCAATGTAGCCAGATTAGGAAAAATGACAAAGGCCCAGGGACTCCTTCAGTCTACTTTTGGGGTACTGATATGAGATTACAATTTAAATGGAAAATAAAAACCAAAATAAGAGGAAAAAAGAACAGAAAAAAAAAAAAGAAAAAAATTAAATAGAGAGCCAGGGGTATGTACATCAAAGCAGTTCAGATCAAGGTGTGGTCCTGCCCGACAGTGACGTCACTGTCTGGACTCAGTTCTATCCTGTAAGGTTCCCGCAAGCTGTAAACCTCTTTTCTGGGATATGAGTTCTCCTGTTGCTGATGCCTTTTCATTTTTCCAGTATGGGACTTTTGGAGAAACCCCTATGTCTTTTGGTTCATTATTTCAAAAGTCAGATAGATTGAGGAATACAAGCATCTTTTAAAAATATCTTCATTTTTGCCCAGGTGGTTTATCAGCACACATGTCCAGGGTAGGTGACCTCCTCAGTAGCTGGAGAGCTCTCTCAGATCCCAACACTATCTCCCTACTCCCTGGCATAATAAAATGTGGCATGCTTGTTAATGAACTGGCTAGTTGTTCACTAAGACTGCCATCTCTGTGTCTCGTAAAATCTGAAAACAAACTGGTCTGGCCCCTACTGACTTTGCTACGGTAACAGAGGCTCAGAGATGAGATGATTTGCCAGGGTCATCTGGTCAGCCAGCAGAAGTTTCCTGAATTCTATCTGAGGTAACCTGTAAGTAGAAAACACTGGTTACAGTCTAAGATCCCTGGGTACTATCCCAAACCTCCGGAGAGGAAATGTGTTTGTTAGGAGACAGGACTTACTTTGGAATGGCCTTGTCCCTCTTAGGTCATGGCCTAACTGGATCATCAACCTGCTGTGATCTAGATGATTCTGATCTTTGTAGATATCACCCATCTGGGTCGCCTTTGTTCCCTGAGGTCCCGTGGTCTGGCTACACCTCCAATCCCAGCTGGCCCCATCTATCTGGGCCTTTGTTTTGGCCACCCACACAGTGTCTGGCAGAGATACTGGTTTTTAGCTAAAGATCACAGTGAATTGCACAGGAATCCCTACGGAGGTAGTGCCAAGGACACTTGCAGGGAGCAGCCCTGTGTCCTGGGTCATGAGACCAGGAGTGAAGGCAGGGGTCTAGGTAGATTCAGGGTCAGAGTTCATGCCATGGGCACTTCAGCTGTCTTCAGGATATGCTCCCTTAAGGTGGGGCACTTTGTAGCCATCAGACACCAAGTCTGACTGGGAAAAATCACTCTGAGCTCATTCAGACTATACTCTGAGCTCTGTTTAGCTTGGATGTAGGATTTGGACTTAAGAGGAAAGAGAATCCTCTTCTTTCCCCTGTTAAAGATAAAATCCCTGACACTTGGTAGAGTGATAAGAAATATCTGTTAAGTATTAGGACCATTGTCACGAGGGCTGTCTGCATACAGGAAGGACACAGCGAGGGGCAGCGAATAGAGGCAAAGCTACTAAGAGGAGAGGACTATGGCAGGGGGTTCTCCCTGAAGACAGGCAGGAGCAATCAGCGGTCCTCCAGCTACAAAGGGTGGCCAGGTACTGAGGGCAGGGATTCTCTCTGAATTGACTCTGGATTCTTTCTACAACTGGACAAGACAGACCACAGAGTGCCCCCAAAGGAGACTTGGTCAAAAAGAAGGATCTAGGTTAGGAGATGGCTGAGTCAGTAAAGTGCTTTCCTGGGAAGCATGAAGACCTGAGTTCACCACATGAGGAAGCCCAGTGTGGCCATGCATACCAGTAATCCTAGCGCTGCGAAGGCAGAGACAGGTGGATCCCTGGAACTCACTAGCCAGCCAGCCAGCCTATGCCTAGCTGGTTGAGCTCCAGGTCTCTGTGAGAGACTCTGTTTCTGAGGAGGAACCACACTAAAGGTTGCACTCTGGCCCTGTGGGACCAAAACAAGAACTACAAACCTCACAACCTAAGGTTTCTGTTTGTAGTTAAGAATAAGTTCATGTTTGTCTTGTGTCAAAGTCCTTACAAGGGGTTTCTACTTGTAGTTAAGAATAAATTCATCTTCCTTCACTCCTTCCTTCCTTCCTTCCCTTCCTTCCTTCCTTCCTTCCTTCCTTCTTCCTTCCTTCCTTCCTCTCTCTCTCTCCCTTCCTCCCCCCTCTTTCTTTCTTTCTTTCTTTCTTTCTTTCTTTCTTTCTTTCTTTCTTTCTTTCTTTCTTTCTTTCTTTCTTTCTTTCTTTCTTTCTTTCTTTCTTTCTTTCTTTCTTTCTTTCTTTCTTTCTTTCTTTTTCTTTCTTTCTTTCTTTCTTTCTTTCTTTCTTTCTCTGGTTTTTGAGGCAAGTTTTTCTCTGTTGTAACTCTGGCTGTCCTGGAACTCACTCTGTAAACCAGGCTGGCCTAGAACTCATAGAGATCCTCCTGCCTCTGCCTCCTGAGTGCTGGGATTAATGGTGTGTGGCACCACCACCCAGCTAAATTTCTGTTTCTTAAAATCTGATGTAATCTGCAAAACATGTTTTTTTAGCCTACACTAAACTTGTGACCCATGATGTAAAATCCTTGTCTTTGTTCTTCCTTCTGAATTGCATTTCTCTAACAGTGTTAACCCTTGCAAACACTTTGTCTTTCCCATGAAAGGACCTGAAGAGGCCAGCCAGCGCTGCCCTCTAAAATCCTGACTTAGGGAAATTAGATGACTGGCCAGACCCAGGTACATCCTGAAATAAAGCTTGCTTTAATTAGACAAGTGTAGATTTGGTCTTTCTCCTCACAATTCTCAGGTTTAACAGCTCCAGATGCACACATGTGCACATGTACCTACACACATGCTCACATACCCACACACAGGAGCAGGACCATATACAAACACTCAATATATATATATATATATATATATTTGTGTGTGTGTATTTTTTTTTAAAGAAGGCTCTGAGGGACCTCGAGCTCACAGGAACCAGAATGGTCTAACCTGTTCTTCTCAGAGCCATTGTGGCCCAGCCCAATACTCTCCATGTCAAGTGAGTGTCAGAATTACAATTCCTGGTTCAGCTTTCAGAGTTCTGAGATCAGGGCCTCACTCCGAGAATCACTGCTCTCTTCTCCTCCTCCCTTGGTCCCCAGATTCACTGGAAAGGAATCCTGGGAAGAAAGACGTTGGTAGTGGTTTCAGACAGATTTAGAATTCTGCCTCTGCCCCTGCCTCGCTGTGGGACAAACCTTGGGCAAGCCTCTTACACCGGCTATGCCAAGATTCTTTAGAGTGCCAGGAAGGCCTGTCTCATCAGACCCCGCTCCCAGGCCAAGAGCTGGTCTAGGGGATCCGTTCTTCACTGCAGTTCTCACATCTCACTCACAGGAGTGCGCACCTCTTTTTGTCTGGATCTTCTTGTGCTGCCCATAGGAGTGCAGGTGAGACTTGGAGCTGGGGACTCTACTTATGGAAAAGGAGGCTTCGTGAAGGCCATTTGTACACCTGACATGGCTTCCTCTGATAAGAGACTGGAGTCACCCGAACAGCAGCCATACTAAGTTTTGGCTGTATGGCTCCTAGAGTCCTCTGCTCTTGTTCCCCACATGCTAGTGAGCCTTCCCTGGGTTCTACCTACAAGGTTAGTGTTAGAATCCAGCCTCAGCTCAGGCCTCGGCTCTCAAAGGACAGGCTCTTTACTGGGCATTGTCTATGGGTCCTTAGCTAACAGACTTACAGATGCCATGGAATCTCACCTCGGGAATGAATTTACATCAAAAGATGTCACATCCCATTCCATACTCTTTCCCTGCCTCATGCCTGGGAACCAGAGATCCTAGCCAGCTCAGGCTCTCCCTGTAAACCTGCCAACCTCCTCAAATGGCTTAAGAGACACGCCTTCCTTGTCAAGTGGGCTTTGATTTTCTTTAGCAACCCCACCTCTCTGTCTGTCTGTCAAAGACAATAGCTCTTCTGACAAATTCCTTAGTTCCCAGCAATCCATTTCAGTCTCCTCTTGAGCCATCTGCCCCACTCCAAACCCTGCACCACCCTCCTGGGGCTCTACTCTCACCTTTCTCCTCTCCCTGGGTTCTATCTTCATTTACTGGGTTCCTCACTCCTTCAGTTCCGTCCTTCCCGATTCCACCTCCCCCAAGGCCCACCCTCTCTGGTTCCAGCCCTCCTTCTTGGGTTCTGCTTTTCCAGGTGCCACCCTCCCTGAGTCTACTCTCCCCAGAGGGCCTCCTTCTGTCCTGTTGCACTACGAAACGTCTTGTGACTCCATGCACTCCCTGTGTGATCCCCCACCTCCAACCTTGCATCTGTTGTCAGTTGCCACTGCACTCTCTTTCTCCGCTGTTCAGGGAGTCCCCAAGGCCAGGGCACCTGCCTCAGTATCTTGGGATGAACTGCAGACAGGAACAGAGCCGGCGCCCATGCGCAAGTGGAATCAGCGGCCAGCACCCTCGTGGCTTTGATTTGTTCCCCTGTGGGGTTTTTTGTGTTTGAGAAGTTGGGATGAGCTGAAGCCCTTGTGTACTATACCAGTCTATCCTGTGCCACATCCCCAACCCTGACGGAATTGCCCTTGGAGAACATACCCCATCAGATGTGTTCAACACTTAGTTGTGGGCTGCATGCACCCCAGAATAGGCTATGAATGCAGCCCAGCACAGAATCGCAGACTTAAAATCCCGCGAGATAATTTTGTGGGTTTCTTGTAACTCGACTGCTTAATCTTGAGGTGCAGTGTCAAAAGCCTAGACATTGAGCATGGCTATTGGTGCCTACACACTGGGGGTTCTAGGCCCATTGAGAAACTAGATGAGTGTTTCCTCATTGGCCAGACAGAACCCATATATCTGCACTAAGATTTCTTGCATTTTTCCATGGCACCCTTTCCTAAAATGAAGACAGGGTCCATGGACCCCTAAAATCTAACTTTAAGAGGCAAGGGTGGGTCTGCATTCGAAAAACCAGCCCAGGTTGAGATGGCATTGTCCTCTGCCCTCTATACTTGCACCCACGCATCCACCCCATCCTGTCCTTAGTTACCCACCATGCACACTCACAGCGAGATCTTACTGAGCCCATAGGTGTGTGGCATTTTGAGGGAGAGCCCCTCTGCTACTCCCCTCTGGGAAGGAGCCCTCAGGGCCATGGCCTGCCCCCACTGGTCACGGCCATCCCTATTCCAGGCATGTCAGGCTCCTTTAGCGCTTGGAATTCTCCAAAGACCCTCCAGTGTTTTTAGCTCAAAGGAACCCTTTGATGTCCTAGATGACAAAGCTAGGCGTCACTGAGGCTGCTGTGCGGTGACATGGCTCCCAGCGGACAGCACAGGAGGGGCAGCCGCCTGGCTGTCAGCGCTCCTGGCCCTCTGAAGTATTTTGTCTCAGCTCCATGTGGATGTCTTTGTTGTCATCTCTGCCGTTTCCTGGGGTCTGTAGGCCTGGTGTCTCTTTGGGGATGTGCAGGTACCCAGGCCAGCCCAATCCAGTCCAGATGTGACAAAGAGGAAGGATGGACTCCAGGTTGGCTTGGGAATATTACAGCCCTACTTTGTCAACAGATGCCCTGGGCTCCTGTAATCCAGGAAGAGCCCTCTGCCTGACTCCGGTGGCTCAGTCCTCTGATCTTTGGCCCGGACCCAGGCAAAACAGGACTTCTGTAAGTAGCAATACCCATCCCTGTTTTTCTCCTCCTTTTCCATAACTTAGGGGATCTCCATTAATTCTAGTCTAGTTTCCTTCTGTTGCTGTGATAAAGCATTCTGACCAGAAGCAGCTCAGGGAGGAAAGGGTGTATTTCATCTTAAACTTCCAGGCCATGGCACATAATTGAGAGAAGTCAGGGGCAGGAACTCAAGGCAGGAACCTGGAGGCAGGAACTGAAGTAGAAGCCAGGGAGGAGTGCTGCTTACTGGCTTGATCAACCTATTTCTTATACAACCCAGGACCACCTGCCCAGGGATGGCACACCCCGCAGTGAGCTGGGCCCTCCCACATTCATTGTTAATCAAGAAAAATGCACTACGAATTTGTCTACACACAATTCCTATGGAGGTAGTTTCTGTATTAAGAGCCCCTCTTTGATGACTCTAGCTTGTGTCAAGTTGCAACAAAGCTAACCAACACACTTAGGGCCTACTTGGTGAGCTCCAGGTCAGTGACAGACCTTGTACAAATAAGCAAAAAGTGGAAAGCTCCTCCCCTCGCTTTCATCTAAAAAATTATTTTGGGGAAGGGCTCCTGAAGTTAGTGGGAGTTGTTGGCTGCGGAGGGAGAGAGACTCACTTTTCTATGGAGGTGTGGCCACTAGCAGTTCCATGCTCCAGTGTGTGGCCCCACATCCACTACCCTGTGGCCAGCACTAACTGGACTCGGGGTGATTTAATAAGGATTAATAAAAAGAAGAGGCTGTGAAGTCCCCAGGGAGACAGGTTGGTGGGTCTTGGGGGCAGTTGAAGGGGTTGGATAAGATCAAAATACATTCCATCTGTGAAAATTTCACAGAATAAATAAAAAAAAATTAGAAAATTTAGTGTGTGTGTGTGTGTGTGTGTGTGTGTGTGTGTGAGAGAGAGAGAGAGAGAGAGAGAGAGAGAGAGAGAGAGAGAGAGAGTCAGAGGACAGCTTTCAGGATTTAGTTCAGTTCTCTCCTTCCACTTTGTTGAGGCAGGGTCTCGGTGTTTCTGATGTGATGTGTACTCCAGGCCCATGAGCTTCTGGGCAATTCTCCTGTCTCTACTTTCAATCTCACTGAAGGAGTGCTGAAATTACAGATATTTACCACTGCATCTGGCCCTGGGCATCTGGAAGGTTCTATACAGACTTTCTAAGGGCCACTTGCAGCAAATAAAAGGAAGCAGTACAATTAACTTCAATAATGTATTTTATTTTATCCACTTCCACATAGGTGTCTTGGCATGTGATCTGTATGTAATACTTTGAAGCCATGCTTTGCCTCCTGTTTCTGCCCAGTGTCTGCTGTGGTGTCTGTTATGCTTTCAACACATCAGTTTATATGGACACCTTCTGAGGGCCTGGTCTGGGCAAGAACCATGTGTGGAGCCCTTCTTTCTAAGGTGACTCACCTGTCAGGTAGTACCTTGAATGACTCGAGAGGTCCTCTTCTTAGGAGCTTCCCACAGCCGTCCACCCCTCCTGCTAAAACATTTATGCACCATAACCCCAAGAAATGTGGCAAAGATGCCACTGATAGATGGGGTAAGTGTGGCCTTAGGAAGGGCTGGCTCCGCCTCCCTGCTGATGCTGGCACCTGACTGTGCACTGACTGAGTCACATTGGTTCACCAGAGAGGCAGGAGCCTCTGAGGCAGGTGGAAGCCGAATGGTGACTAGAGAACCTGCAGTGGAAGCCGGAGAGCAGAGTGGTCTGGGCTGAGAGGTGAAGACAGTGGCAGGGGTAGCAAGAATGCTGGGGGTCCGGGAGGTGGAGGCTTACTCCAGGGCTAGAGCAGAGGAAGGAGGTCTCAGAGTAGGAGAATGGATGGGCTAGAAAGCCACGCCTCTTAAAAGCCACGCCACCCAAGCTTGTATAGCTTGTGTTGGATGGTGAAGTGTGTGTCTGTGGGGGCTTCCCACACGACGCACCTTTCGGAATCTAGAAAATGAGCAAGACGGATTCTGCTCCTTTCACCTTTCTGTCATGTGCAGGCTTTTGGTCTCTTGTGGAATCCAGCAGAGAAGGCAGCATTTAGGCACCCCAGCTCCTGGCTTTGGAAATGGGGGTGGGGCAGGCAGGCTGGACTACGGGCATCGTCTCTTACCTGGCTTCTACGAATGGTAAGACCTCACTCTGAGGTGTACAACTGGGACCACAAAGGAGCTGTTTCCTGACACCTTCAAACCTTCCCTCCTTGTCAGCCTGAACTCTTCTTACAAGCCACTGTCCCTAGCCTACCCCATCCCCCCAGCTCTGTGGAGCTTATTCTCCCTTCTCTCTCGATCCTTGACTCCACCCTTCCAATCTCGATGGTCTTTAGCCCGTGCTCCCTTCCTCCACTCCTCCTTCTCTCTCTCCTTCCTTTCCAGTACCAGGACTTGAACCTGGGTCCTTTTACACACTAGGCAAGCATTTTGCCATTGAGTTACATCCCCAGGATTCTCCCCTTTTGTTTGTTTTGTGAATCAGGGGCCTCTAACTTGCTATGTCATCAAGGATGACTTTGAACCTTTGATCTACCTAGTCCCAGTTCCTGAGTGCTGAGATTATAGGTGAGCAGGATCACACCTGGTCTATGAAGTGTGGGGATGTGACTCAGGGCTTTTGGCAAGCTAGGTAAGTGTCTTACCAATGGAACTACCTCTCCATCACCTCAACACCCCTCACCTCTTACCTTGAGACTAAATTTCCCTGCCTGTCCTTGAACTCACTCTGTAGGCTGAGACGGCCTTGAACTTCCCATTTCTCTTGCCTCCGCCTCCCAGGTAGCTAGGTCTGCAGACCTGGGCCACCATACCCAGTTTTCTCTCTTTCTGCCTTGCACTCAGTGTTCATCTCTCTGCCCGGGCTTTGGATTAAATCACTCTCTAGCCTTTGGCACTTCTTGGTCCATTGGCTTGGCTGTCAGCTCCTCTGACGTCCCCAGACTCTCCACCAGTGGGTAAGAAAATTGGTTCCGGGTCTCCTCTCTGATTGTCTTAGCGAGAGTGACAGTATATGGGAGAGTGATCTATGGCAGGCCTGGGATATAGATTCCAATCTAGAAACTGCTGGCCTGGGACAGCCATTCTTTTTAGTCATCTGACGCATGCTCGCTGAGCACCAAATCCGGACCTACCGCACAGCCTCCCAGCTGACTGGCTGAGCCCCCTTGGATGGGTTTTGGCTAATGGGCTAATGAATCAGGATCATCCAAATGCTTCCTCCAGCACCGATGTCCAAATGCCAGGCAGTGCTCTTCATGGACTCCGCGGGTAATGATCCCTTCCGAAAGTCATAATCCATCAATCTCACCTCTCCACACCATCCATCAGTGTTCTGGAGTCTGTGGCTGTGTTCTCGTTCCAGGAATTTTCAATCACTTTCCCTTTCCCCCGTGCTCGCAGAACAGTGTGCTGACACTGGGAAATTGTGTTTTGACATGAAATCATTATGTGTTTTAAAACCTCTCCTTCAACACTGGGGTTTCCTGCCTCCTGCTCTGCCCTGACACGTCCCTGCGGTGACTGTGTGGGAGTCCAGTTCCTTTGTTCAGCCCTTGGACATTGGGAAGGGATGCCTCCTGCCCATTTTATTGCAACACTATCACACTATAATTATATCCAATCAGGGGCCTGCTAGTCTATTTCCTCAGGCCTGTTCATCTTCAGAGGGGTGGGGAGCGAGAGAGAAAGGCTGGAGCATGAGGTTCCTGAACACTCAAACTGCATCTTGAAGTAGGTATGAATTTAACTAAGGAGGAACATCCGTCAATTCTCCAATGCATGACTGAATACAGGGAGATGAGCTCCCCAAGTGCACAGATTCCTTCCTGTACCGCCAAGAAGGGTGAATCTGGAGGCATGTGCTTGCTGCACACTGTGTCCCAGCCTCCCAAACGCTGTGGTGGTGCTAGTAACTTTTTCTGAGATTGAGTCCAGTGTGGTGCTTACCCAGCTTTGAGGAAACCATGGGTTTGATCCCCAGCACTGAATAATGCTGGATGTGGTGATGTACAATGCAAAACAAGTACTTCAGAAGCGGAGGTAGGAAGATCCGAAATTCAAGGTCATCTTCAGTGAGTTTGGGCCCAGCCTGGGCTTCATGAGATCCTATGTCAAAAATACAAATAAAAAGATTCACACACACACACACACACACACACACACACACACACACACACATTCGGTGTGTGTATGTGTGTGTGTGAGTGTGTGTATGCACACAGGTGCCCATGGAGACCAGAAGAGGTTGTCAGATTCCCTGCACCTGGAGTTACAAGCATTTATGAGCTGTCCAACATGGGTGCTGGGACCTGAACTCAGATCTTCTGTAAGAGCAGTAAATGTTCTTAATCACGGAGCTATCTCTCCAGCACCCCACATCACACACACACACACACACACACACACACACACACACACACACACACCCCACTGGTACCTACAGAACCATTTCCTCAGTCATAGAGCCTAGCACTCAGAGACATAAGGTTATTTGTCCAGTGAGTCCCTAGATGTATTCTAGTTACTGATCTGGTGTCAGGCAAGGAGGGGTTCTTAGAAAAGGGTGAATTGAGCTGGAAAAGGATTGTGTGTCAATTCAGTATTTTTCCCAATGTGTTTCCATGGGAAATCGTCTTTCTAAGTCATTCTTAATAGCCCTGCTCTGCAAACTCCAGACCTTTATGCTCCCAAGTATGTGACTGGGCTGCATTTGGAGTCATTTCTCTCCTTCTACCTTATGTGGGTCCAGGGGATTGAGCTCATGTCACTGTGTTTGTGCAGGAAGCCCCTTTACCTACTGAGCTGTCCTGTCACTCTACTTGGCTATATTTGGGAAGTTTGGCACCACATCACAGTGTCCTGCCATTTGGTGAGAAAATTGTGCCTTGGTCTCTCACTAGTGGTATCTTCTGGAACAAGTTACTGTACCTTTATGAGCTCAGTTTTCTTATCTGGAAAAAGGGACCACTAACACCATGCTCCAGCATTTGATGAGGAAAGTAAAGATAGCATGTGCTCTCATGGTATCTACAGATTACATCAGTGGCAGGCCTGGTTATCATCATGGGTAAATGATTTCAGCTGAGGAGCACTGAGCTGTGGACATCACAGAGGTGCTTGGTTTAAAGAAGGGTAGATGCCATTGTGCTAGTTTCTGCCAAACAGTAACAGCTTACACTGTAGGTGATGGATGTTGTGAGTGGATTCCCAGCATTCCCAACCAGATCAGCTAGGGGTGATGTCTCCCCATTTTACATCATCTTGTCTTTCTCTTCCTTCTGAAATAAATGGAGCCTTGGTTAGCGGTCAGAGTGAAAGTCAGATGATTTCCAGAGGAAGTTTCTTAGTGAATGGTGGCTGATTGCTCCTTTTCTGCTGTGGTGCCCCGGCTGCCCCTATGTGCAAGCAAGGGGCTAGTGCAATACCCAGACAGACTGCAAGCGCCCCACTTCCAGAGATCCTTCTGGCTTCAGGCAATGTCTCCCTCCAGGGGTTTAACTTGTCTCTGCATTTGATGGAGAGGCTTTGTGTGTGTATGTGTGTGTGTGAGTGTGTGTATGCACACAGGTGCCCATGGAGACCAGAAGAGGTTGTCAGATTCCCTGCACCTGGAGTTACAAGCATTTATGAGCTGTCCAACATGGGTGCTGGGACCTGAACTCAGATCTTCTGTAAGAGCAGTAAATGTTCTTAATCACGGAGCCATCTCTCCAGCACCTCACATCCATGACACACACACACACACACACACACATAATTTTAAATTTTTTATTTTTATTTTATGTGTATGAGTGTTCTCCCTGCATTTGGACCACATGAGTGGCTGGTGTGGAAGAAGGGCATCCCCTGGACCTGGAATTATGGATGGTTGTGACCCACCGTGTGGGTGTTGGGGAACTGAGCTTAAGTCCTTGCAGCCTGTGCTCTTCACTGTTGAGCCATCTCATTCCTTCATCCATGCCCAGATTGGGCCTACCTGATGACCTCCTCAAGCTAGGAGCTAGGGAATGGAGACGAGGAGGTGCTCTGTCCCCTCCCCATCTTGTTGAGTGATGTTCTCTCGGCTTCCTCAATTCTTCAGGAGTCAGTTCCACTCTTCCCCCTACCTGTTACTTCCCCCTACCCGAGTCCTGTTACTTGCCCCCATGTAGGAGAAGCCCGAGGGACTGTCAATCACCAGGCCCGCCTCTGTAATAGGCATCAAGATCCAACCATCACAGTGGACACCATGGCGGTGGCCGTGGTGCTGAAACCCCTGGTGAGAAGCTGGGACTCAGAAACCTGTCTGTGAAATGGCCTGTGAGAGGAGGCGAAATAAACAGGCGTTCAGTTGTCTGAGCTCTGGGGCAGAATGTGGACTGGCCTCTACAGTTTCGGTGTTGACTTCTCTGTGTAAGGATCCCACGTGAGGGCAGAATGATGGTAGGAGACAGGGTTCAGCCAGGAAGACTGTCTGATGGGGGTGCTCAGGAAGGAGGCGGGGCTGGAGAGTTTGCAGATTCCCTCATAGAAGCCTTCCTCTCCATGGAATTCCTTCAATTCATTGGGCCCTGGTTCCAGGATTTTCCACACTGATTTCATCATGGCCCGTCCTTTGGAGGTGGGCACTGGTCTCAAAGGGGAGGGGACACATCTCTTGAAGGGGAAGGACTTGTCCAAGATCACATGTCTTGAAAAGGATCAGCTAGGATAGGACCCGCCCTGCTTGGCTGTTCACAAAGCCTGTTTCCTTACCCGACTCTTTATAGTCTTGCTATGCCTCAGGACAAGAAGTGAGAGTGTTAAAGAGGCAGACGCTGCATGCTGGAGAGAAGTCCATCCATGGTGCACCAAGCATGGGTGCTGGGAAGAGTGGTCGCAGCCCTGCCTGGGGAATGAATCTCATGACTCCCTCCATCTGCTGAATGCCTGCCCCCTCCTGTCACCTGCCCTCTGGTGCCTTCATGATAGGAAAGCTGTGTGCTTTGGCTGGGCATGGAAAACACTCAAGGGCAATTGCCAGCCCTGGTAATAGCCTCACAAAGCAGAAACTGAGACCGTAATAAAATGGGACTCCAGAGGAGCTCCTAGGAATTTCAGGCACCTTGGAGGAGTCTGGGTAAAGGGAGGGCTTGTCTTGAGGGGGGTCCCGGGAGGTGACCCCTTCCCCATCTACCTACATAAAAGAGGAGGCTGCAGGTGCTCAAGGGAGCCCCTGCTCTGCTCTCTGTCACAGGAACTTGCCGCCCCAGCGTTTCAGTCTAGCTGCCAGGGGGCCACCTGCTTTCTAGTTCAACGAGGCCCCCCGGGGAAGGAACTTTAAAAAGGTTTCAAATCATAACAATGCTTTCAGCTGCTCAAATCCACAACTGTTTTCCTCCCCTCCATCACAGCAAGGGCACACGCAGAGATGAGTAACATTGAGAAAATGCCTGTTTCTGCCTGTCAGACCAAGTGGGGACAATTAACCCTTCCTTAGTCAATATATGCCTGTCATAGGGGGCCTCTTTAGAGAATCATTCGCAGAGTCATTTCATGTTGTTTCCTTCTCTCTAGAGACATCAGGCTCCTGGGAGCTGGCGCGTGTTTGTTTTTCTGTCCAATGTGTCTGCTGTGAGCCCCTTCACTCCAGGGCCATGACCTTGGCTGTACTGTGGACTCCTTACTTGATTTCTGTAGTGTCCTCTCTGTACTGCCTCCACTCCTCCCCGCCCCCTGCCCAGAATGACCCTCCCTCAGCTCAGTTTGCCTCTTCAAAGCCTTAACCACCTTCACCGATGTCCACATTACCATTTCCTCTGGGGGGATGTCACTTCCCCTGCACAGAAGAAATCTGCACAGCAGCTGTTAATCACTGGTTTCTGGGCACCAGGATCCAATCTTTCTGGTACACTCCATGGCACTGGCCATGGTGTTGCACCGAGGGACAGGCTGGCTAGAGCCTTCCCAGGGAATTGTAGCAGGAGGAAGGGAAAACTGGCGCCACAGACATCTGCTCTTCTAGGGCAGTAATGGCAATGCCCTGGTCTCCTGTCTCAGCGCGGTAAGTGCTGAGTGACAACAGCTGCAGAACCATGTCCCTCGAACACTCTGGGATATGGCTGGGTTGTTGTCCAGCAGCATCCAAAGTCCACTCTGGGACCCCCTTGAAGAAGTTGTGGGCTACCTGGCGAGTTTGGAAAACTCTGTCACATTCAGACTGAATAGAAGAGATTCTGTTGGCTTCAACTTAAAGCCTGGACCAACACAGGTGACATCACAGGGATCTGGATGCTGCTGCATTCCCTATCAGGTGGACCTCCATCCTTCCCAGCCACCTGAGCCAGGATTGCCCTGTGTGATGGAAAGAGGCCTGTTTCTGGGGCTGGGGTGATGGCCCAGTCTGTAAGATGCTTGTGGACCTAAGTCATATAGAGTAAGCTGGGTGTGGTGGCTTGTGCATACAGAGGGAGGCAGGCAGATCCCTGGGGCTTGTTGGCCAGCCAGCCTAGTCTTGGTGAGTTCTAGGCCAATGATTGATAGACCTTACCTCAAAACAAGCTGGACAGAGCCTAAGGAGCTGTAGTTGAAGTTGTCCCCCACGTGCACCTGCATACCCAGGTACAGTGCACATATACCCTCCTACCCATAAAGAATGTTTCTAAAATTTGTGAGCCAACATATTCTGGATAGCAGGAGTGCTCTTAGCCTATCCGAGAGAAGCCCAGCTCCTCGAGGGTGGTGTCACTGCTTCCAAACCTGTCATCCCTTTCCATTGCTTGCTCTGCCCTAACAGGGCCTCCTGCTGGAAGACTGCCCTCCCCTCTCCTCCCTGCTCCTGTGGTCAAGCATACAGGCTCTTCCAGCCGGGCAGCAGAGTATCTCCTCCCTCAAACCCAGAGATGATGCAACCCATGTCATTCCTTCATTATTCTGTGGTATGTATTCAGGGCAATGTAAGGGGTGAATGTACAACAGGAACAGACCCACAAAATAGGTCACTTTGTGTTATACTGTACACTTGATTACACATGATACTGGAGTTGCTAGGGTCAGAGTCTGGGCCCAGCAGCCCTAACAAGCCAGGCTGGACCACCATCCTCAGCAGGCCAATTAAACATACAAGTGATAATGAAAAGCAGAGGAAAGAGTTATTCACTGTGGCCACATGGGGAAGAGGAGTGAAGAGGTTCCGTGATTCCTCAATCTGTGTTTAGAGTCCTGACATGAGGTTCAGGGGGCAAAAGAGGTGTGTAGCTAAGCAATCTTGGTCAAAGTGTGGTTCTGCCCAGCATCCCTGTCTGGCTCCAATCTTCTTGCAGAGTGGTCCCACAGGCTGACGGCACTGTGTGAAATCTTCCTGGGAAACAAACTCCCGTCTGGCTAGTGCCAGGCATTAGTCTTCTCTTCTTGGCATGAGACTTCAGGGAAGTTTCAATTCCTTGAGGTCTGTTGTCTCAGTAGTCTGATACAAGAAACTGCTCAGGTGTTTCTTTTTAGCATATTTCTGCCCCTGCCGTGGTGGTGACATTCAAGAGCAGGGAATTCTTAGACACGTCTAACCAGGTTCCTGAGTTCCACCTGCTGTCTCTTTTAATTCTCACAACTCACCAAGAGGAGTTTCAGTACTGTCATTTTGCAGTTGTGGGATTGGAGGTCCTGGGACTGTAACCAACTTCCCAAGGGTCACACAACTCTGGGGTAATAGAATCATTTCCCTCCCATGTTCTTTCCTGGTGACCGTGCATGGGGTCTGGTCTATGTTGTTAAAGGGCCAGCATTCACAACTGGTACCTGAGAAAGTCTTCTTAATGGGAGAGTAGCTACTATTCTCAACTTATCAGACAGCCTTGGGAGTGGACCACAAAAGGGATGGTCACTTCTGCAGGGGCAAAAGGAACAAAGTGTAGCTTTGACCTCAGGGAATACAGCACAGAAAAGAGGGCAGGCATGCAGAGCTCTCTAACTCAAGCTGCTGAGAACTAGTAGAATCCAGAGAGGGAAAATACAATGACTTTGAACCCAGGAGTCTTTGGGCTGGGCCTTAAAGGCCACCTGGGATTAGATGAGGACCAGTCAGATGGATGAGCCCAAGTGGCCAAGAGCTGCATGGTCATAGAAGACAGCAATAACCACAGGTTGCACCCTCTCTTTTATGTGTTGGGAAAATAAAGACTGGATAAAGCCACATTGAGATTAACATAAAGGGAACCAGAGAGATGGCTCTTTAGTTAAGAGTGCTTGCTGCTCTTCTACAGAGTACTGTTCCCAGCACCCACATGGGGGTGGGGTGCTCACAATCGCCTATAACCCAGCTCCAGGGGATCTGACTCCTTCTTCTAGCCTCCTCAAGGACTTGCATGCATAAGTACAAACACACACACACATATACACCTAATTAAAAATAAATAAATCATTTTAAAATTAGCATAAAGGACGTTGGTTGACAGAAAGGGATTGGAAGCCTTCCCTCTCCTGGGGTTCATGAAAGGAACAGAGCAGGCCCTTTCTTAGGCATCTGTAGAGAGGGGGACTTTCTTGCACATGCTCTGTGGATTGCATGTGGTCCTTGGAGGTAGGCGTGTATGCAATGTATTGCGAGCATGTCCACTCATTACCCTCTCTCATCCCCTTCCCACTTCTACAGACACTTTTCTCCTTCCCCACTAGTCCCCTCCCACTTGCGTGTCCTACATCGTGTGCAGGTCTTGTGCAGATAGCCAAACCTGCTGCGTGATTGTGATTATGTCAGCTCTGTTGTATCTAGAAGGCAGAGTTTCACCCGACTCCTATCTTCTACCTCTTGTAAATTCTGCTCCCTTTTCTGTGATGTTCTCTTAGCGTGCTGGCTAATTTTATGTCAACTTGACGTTAGCTAGAGTCATCAGAGAGGAGGGAATGTCAACTGAGAAAATGTCCCTATAAGATCCAGCTGTAAAATACTTTCTTAATTAGGGATCGATGTGGGAGGGCCCAGCCCATTATGGGTGGTGCCATCCCTGGGTTGGTAGCTCTGGATTTTTATAAGAGAGCAGGCTGAGCAAGCCATGTGAAGCAAGCCATGTGAAGCAAGCCAGTAAGCAGCACCCCTCCATGGCCTCTGCATCAGCTCCTGCCTCCAGGTTCCTGCCCTGTTTGAGTTCCTGGCCTGACTTCCTTGGCTGATGAACAGTGATGTGGAAGTATAAACATAATAAATTCCCTCCTTCCCAACATGCTTTTTGGTCATGGTGTTTCATCACAGCAATGGAAACCCTAACTAAGACACTTGGTCTTGGAGGGGATGGTGCAGCTGTTCTGAGATAGCCTAGCACTCAACAGTGATTTACTCTCAGTTACTTGACCAGTTATGAGTCTCCATATTAATTGCTGACCACTGCAAAGAGTGGCCAAGGTAGATGGCACCATATGGGCATAAACATCAATACTTAGAAGGCAGTTGGCTTACATATCTATTTGGCTTGGCATCGGTAGTTAAGTTCTGCTCTAGAGCCTGTGACATCCCCAGGGGTAGGTTTTTTGCCCAGGTTAAGTAACAGATATGCATTTCTTTCGATGGGGCAGGACTCAAATCCAACTAGAAAGTGGCTGGTTACCCCTAAACAGCTGTGCCACTGTTACACCTATGGGAACACCTTGCCAGACAGGTCAGTGTTGCGGTACTCAGGGTCCACAGCCGAGTAAGACCACTGATGCTTTCACTCTTCCAGCAGCTGCCATAGCCCCTCCCAGTACTATGGAGGCTAGCCAGCGAGGTAGAGACTTCCAGTTTAGTTCTCGCTGGATTTGTCTGTGTTCTGCAACCTTCCTGTCATAATACGTTCTAGAATATCAGGGGGAGTTAGCAGTACAGTTTAAAGCTCATCTGACATCTAAGGGTTGCTCATCGGGTGTCACATGCTATAGCTGGCTGTAGTGGCCCTGTGTGGACAAAAGGAAGCCCTTGTCACTGCAGGCAAGGACCAAAGACCTTCATTGCTGGCCCTTGGCTTCACACAATCAGGAAGGGGACATCGGGTGTGAGCCCTCTACTGTCTTCTCCCCAGACGAGGGTAAAGGGGCTCGATAGTCCTTGAGACTGAGACGATTCATGAGATCAGTAGCCTGGTAGTGGGGAGTGAATCTAATTGGCCCTGCCTAGGATAGCTTCTCAACCCAGCAGCCTGTCAGCCCGGAAAAAAGTCTGGGAAGCTGCGAGTGTGCAGGGGGAGTTCATCCAGGAATCAGTCTCCATTCTGACACCTGAGGCCAGTGCTCTCGGAGTGCAGGCGTAGATGACAGAGTCACTGGTAGAATATGCTCACAGGGAAGGTCTGACTCGTCATCCCTCCCTTGAACTCAAGTGTGACTCCAGTGAGAAGCGGGGCAGAGGTGGCTGCCACCTAAAATCCCACTGAGACCAGACAGAAAGGGAAGGGAAAGCTCCTTTCTCTGCAGTCTGGTTGAACCTTCTCGACAGCTGAGAACCGAGAATTCCTGCACAATTAACACTTGTTGTGAAGGCTGCTGACATACAGACAGTATCCCTTTTATATTGTCAAATAATGTTAAAATAGCAATGAGCCAGGCTTTGAGAGCATATCGCTTGAGCACGCCTTTACTCTTTTCTGGAAGTCTTAGACTTTTAGCTTTGTTTGCAGTAAACACATCCTATCTTCCTGCATTGCTGTGGTCTAGGCTTTATTCCCATCAGTTTTAACTGTCAGATACTCTCAGGAAACCCTTGTGGTCCCATTCCAGTTCTTTTACAACCCTTTTAGTATAGTACAGTGGTTCTCAACCTTCCTAATACTGTGACCCTTTAATACAGTTCCTCATGTTGTAGTGACCCCCCAACCGTAAAATGATTTTTTGTTGCCACTTCCTAACTGTAATTTTGCTACAGATGGTCTTAGGTGACCCCTGTGAAAGGGTCATCTGAACCTCCACAAAAGGGTTGCAATCCTCAGTTTGAGAACCATTGGAATAGTAGCACCAACTCCTGTCCAAATTTTGTACCTGACTTCAGGTAGCCTATGCCCATGCCCTGGGGTGTCCCCTACTTTCTTTCTGAGGACCCCTCTTTCTAACCCTCACGCTTGAGGGTATATTAAAATGACTACAACAACCCTCTACTTTGCTTTGTATTGTTTAGTCCCGAAATTCATTTCTCTGTTGAAGCCAAGGATTTGAGGTCCCTAAAAGATTAAGGGGACTCCTCGGGCTGCTGTGGCAACTTCACTGGGCTATGTTTCCATTTGGGATACAGGGGACTCGAACACCAGCAGTAATGAAAGCAACTAACAGTCATGAAGCAAAGGCATCTTTTCTCCCTTTTCCCTGTCCTTGAGTTTTATTTTTAGACACAGGGTCTCACTACAGCCTTGAACTTGTGATCTTCTGGGAGTGTTGAGATTGCAGGCACGCACCATCACATTTGGCTTTGAGGGCAGGCAAAGTGCGTCTCCACAGGTGTCTAAGGGAATTTGTTGTGGGAGCAGATATGAGACTTCCAGAAATACTTAGGGAGACTTTGGGGTCCTGAAATGGTGGGTAAAAGCAGTTTAAGGGAAGGCTTCCTGCGAGCTGGGGCGATAACTCAGTTGCTTACCTTGTAAGAGCAATGACCTGAGTTTGGGCCCC
Source organism: Cricetomys ansorgei (assembly GCA_026225945.1). Taxonomy (NCBI): domain Eukaryota; kingdom Metazoa; phylum Chordata; class Mammalia; order Rodentia; family Nesomyidae; genus Cricetomys; species Cricetomys ansorgei. Next base: position 7,320,270 of record JAMJFZ010001228.1, on the reverse strand, counting down.
AGAACTCGCAAAAAAAAAGCCACCGGTCTGCCTGGCTTGTTATCCCACCCACCCGGGACTCACTGGCCAGCTGGCTTAGCTGAATTGTGAAGCTTCAGGCCAGTGAGAGATCTTGTCCCAAAAACAAGATGGATGGTACCTGAGCAATAACAGCCAAAGTGTGCTCAAATACACACACACACACACACACACACACACACACACACACACACACACACAGAAGAGATGCCTCCACACAAGGTTATGCCTTGTGTGAGGCTGGGCACACAGTGGGTCCCTAACAGCGAATGCACTGAATGAGGTCTCTCTCATTAGCTGGGGAGCACTCACTGTTTCTTCCTGCATCCCAATCACAGGCAAGCCTGAGAAGAATGACAATGGGGGCTTCAGAGGCAGATGAAGTCACCGTATCTGGGTGCCTCCTTTGGGAGCTCCTCTGCCCACTCCCACAGTGACTGGGGGTAGGCGCTGCTTCACCAAGCTGGAGCTGGATTGGGTCCCTATGCTCTGGAAGCCCTGGCTCCTAAAACAAAGCTTGAATCCCAAAGGGAAAAATGAGGCACTTGCAGAGGTGTGGGCACTCTTGAGTGGATTTTATTTGCTTTCCCGGAACAGAAACTTAAAGCCCATCCTGTCCCAGAATCCCTCTGGCCAATATGCCTGATCCCTAAATGGACTAAGGGCCAAGGAGCCCAGGAGTGCAGAAGGGACAGCAGGAGCCGAGCAGTGGGTGGCCCTGTCTTCCTCCTGGAGAGCAGCTGTTCTTCCCTTCACTCAATTCCAGTACATTTGATTCACAGCCACAAGTGGCTGTTCCTCTCCAAAGAAGCATTTGAATTTTAAAAAGGGACCCCAGCGAGGAAACACTTAACCCAAAGGAATGAATATTTAATGCTGGCATTTCAGGTTCTTTCGGGGAAAGGGCTTGGAGGGGGGCTTTCCCAAGGGTCCCAGTCGTATCCTGGTCCCTGCCTCCCTGCTCACCCTCTGGTCAACTGCAGAGCCCTCTGGAGGCTGCAGGGGGCAGGAGGTGGGGATAGCAGAAAAGATGGCCTGGTCCCCTGTGCTTTAGCTAACTTTCTGTTCTGCTGCAGATGTCCAAGCAGCAGCTGGCTGTGGTGTTGGTGTTTTCAAAGGGGCAGCCCAAGGGGCACGTCGAGGTAGTATAGAAAGAAAAATGGGGGAAGCTGTGGGCCAGGGAGATAGTCCAGCAAGTAAAGACACTTGCCATGTAAGCCTAATGGCTGAGCTGGATCCCCCAAGACCACTTAGAGTAGAGAGAACCGACTCCACCAAGTTGTCCTGGGACCTCCACACACATGCCATGCTTGCCCCGGTGAAACACGTCACACACACACACAAACACCACAAGAACAAGAAGGTTGCATTCCATGGTGCCTGTTCTGCCTCTCTGTTGGCCTTAACCACGCTTCTTCCCTTAGCATTATGGCTCTTCCTTGTCCCCTACAGCCTCCTCCCCTCTGAATTTGCTCCAAACATAATGGTATAAGAAGTTCACAGACAGCTTTGGCTGACAGGATCATTGCCAGCCTTGGGGTCAGGCAAACCCGGGTGGGTGGGATCATCATCTTCTGGTTTACATTGTGACATTGGCTAGGTGGCTTCATCTCGCTGAGATGTGGCTTCCTCGTGTACAGAGTGAGGTGGTGGAGCCTCGCAGGGACTTTAGACAGATGAAATGTGTGTGAAAATACACTTAATGGCTGGGGAGATGGCTCAGTGGGTGAAGTGCTGGCCTTGCAAGCACAGGAACCTAGATCCATCCCTAGAGTCCATGTAGAAAAGGCTGGAGTGACGGTGGGTGCTTGTGGGGAGCAATGGGGAGCAGGAAGGTCCCAGGACTTGCTGACCAGCCAGTCTAGCCTATTTGGTGAGTTCCAGGCCAGTGAAAGACCCTGTCTCAAAAAACAAGGTGGACAGCTTCTGAGGAATGACAGGTGAGGCCTCCACATGCGGGTGCACACACACATACATGTATAACATAAATATAAATTTATAACATAAATAACATAAATATAAATGAGATATATTTGCCATGGGTTAATGGTTTATATCTTTTTAAATTTTTTTCTTCTCTCATACAACTTATACAATACATTCTGACCCCTTTCTCCCATCCCTTCACTCCCAACTCTCTACTTCCCCTTTCCCCCAGATCTACCCTCCATCACCACCCACAACCACTCCCTCACCCCCCCTGCTTCTCCCCAGAAAAGAACTGTCCCTCCAGAGTTACAGCACAATCAGAGCATGGCACAGCATGATGGAACAAGGCCAGGCACCAATTCCTACACCAAGGGTGGGCCAGGAAGCTCAGCAGGAGCAAAAGGGTCTCAATGGTCAGAGGCACCCCAACTCCAGTCTGTAGGAATTTTTCAAGAACATCAATCAAGACAGCCATAAAATGTATACAGGGGATCCTGCAAGTTCCTTGTCTGTGGCTTCAGTCTCCGTGGGCCTCTAAGAGTGCTAGTCAGCTGACACTGTGGGGTTTGTTCTCCTGGTGTCCTCGACCCCTCTGGTTTCCACCATCCCTTCTCTCCCTCCTTCCGATCTCTGCACGATGGTTGGCCCTGGGTCTCTCCATACGCACCTATCAGCTGCTGGCCTCTCTGGTGAGGACTGGGTTAGGTTCCGATCTATAAGCAGAGCATGACATCATGAGAACTTGTCTCCAGCTATCCAGTCTCTAGTTCTCAGCCTGCCCTGCAGTTCCAGGCAGGGGTTCTCTCCTTTGGCATGGAGTTCTACCCTTGTATTGTCAACTAGAATCTTGGAGGGATGATAGGTCATACATTGGAGGTTTTATGGCTGGGATGGTGTCCCAGTCTCACCACTGGAAGCCTTGCCTCGCCACAGGAGATGACCTGTTCATGGCTCCCTATCCCTGATTACTGGGGATACTTGCTAGGGTCTCCCTCATAGATTCCCATGAGTTTCCACTACAGTAAGTCTCCCAGTCGCCTCCTAACTGTCTCCCATTTCTTGACATCTCTCCACATATTTTCTCCCTCCACCCCTCTCCTCCTCTTGGTTCCCTCTGCTCCTATTCCCATCCTCCCTGACCCCACCTGCACCCTCTGTTCAGTTTCCACTCTACCAGGGAGATCCCTGTGTTCCAACTGGGGTCCTATTCGTTGCGTAGTTTTTCTGTGTGGATACTAATACCTTTCTCCTTGCTTAGCAGTTAGTACATACCGAGTTGTTCTTTCTGTGACTCACTCAGGATGATGTTTTTCTAGTTCCATACATTTGCTTGCAAAGTTTATGTAGTCATTTTTTTAATAGTTCAGTAATACTCCATTGTATAAATGTACCATAATTTCTTTATCCATTCCTCAGTTGAGGGGCATCTAGGTTATTTCCAAGTTCTAGCTATTATGAATGAAGCTGCTATAAACATAGCTGAGCAATGTCCTTCTGGTAGAATGGAGCATCCTTTGGGTATATGCCCAGGAATGGTATAGCTGGGTCTTAAGGTAGCTCAATTTCCAATTTCCTAAGGAATAGCCACATTGATTTTCATAATACAAGTTTGCATTCCCTCCAGCAACAAAGGAGTGTTCTTCTTGCTCCACATCCTCACCATCATGAGCTGCTCTTTGTGTTCTTTATTAAAGATCAGGTGTTCATAAGTGTGTGGGTTTATATTTAGATCTTCAGTTCGCTTCCATTGATCAACACATCTGTTTCTATGCCACTTCCATGCTGTTTTTATTGCTGTAGCTCTGCAGCACAGCTTGAGATCAGGAATAGTGATACCTCCAGAAGTTCTTTTATTTTTCAGGATTATTTTGGCTATTCTGGGTTTTTTTGTTTTTCCATACGAAACTGAGTACTGTCCTTTTAAGCTCTGTAAGAATTGTGTTGGGATTTTGATAGTGATTGTATTGAATCTGTAGATTGCTTTTGGTAAGATGGCCATTTTTACTATGTTGATCCTCCCCATCCAGAGGCATGGGATGCATTCCCATCTTCTGAGATCTTCTTCAATTTCTCTCTTCAAAGACTTAAAGTTTTTTGTCATCCAAGTCTTTCGCTTGCGTGGTTAGAGTCTCCCCTTTCATTTCTGACTTTGTTGATTTGGTTATTCTCTCTCAGTCTTTTGATTAGTTTGGATAGGGGTCTGTCTATCCTGTTGATTTTCTCAAAGAACCAACTCTTTGTTTCACTGACTGAGTTGCTCTCTTTGTTCCTACCTTATTGATTTCAGCTCTCAGCTTGATTATTTCTTGTTACTCTTCTTGGGTGTGCTTACTTCTTTTTGTTTTAGAGATTTCTGATGTGTTGTTAATTTGCTAGTATGTGATCTCTTCACTCTTTTTTGTTAGGCACTTTGTGCTATGAATTTTCCTCTTAGCACCACGTTCATTGTATCTGTAAGTTTGGGTATGCTGTGAATCCATTTTCATTGAATTCTAGAAAAACTTTATTTCTGTTCTGACCCAGCCATCGTTCAGTAGGGAGTTATTCAGTTTCCATGAACTTGTAGCCCTTCTGTTGTGCCTGATGTTGTTGAAATCTAACTTTATTCCGTGGTGATCTGATAGAATACAGGGGATTATTTCAACTTCCTTGTAGTTATTAAGACTTGCTTTGTGGCCCAGTATGTGGTCAGTTTTGGAGAAGGTTCCTTGAAGTGGTGAGAAAAAGATATATTCTTTTGTGTGGGGGTGAAACGTTCTGTATATATCTGTTAATGGTTTATAACATCTGTTAGCTCCAGTGTTTCTCTGTTTAGTTTTTGTTTGGATGACCTGTCCATTGGTGAGAATGAGATGTTGAAGTCTCCTACTATCAGTGTGTGGGGGTCAATGTGTGTTTTAAGCTTTAGCAATGTGTCCTTTATGAATGTGGGAGCCTTGTGTCAGGTGCATAGAAGTTTAGAATTGAAATGCCAACTTGGTGGATTTTTCCTTTGATGGTATGAAGTATCCTTTCCCATCTCTTGGTTAAGTTTTGTTTGAAGTCTATTTTGATAGACACTAGAATGGCTACACCGACTTGCTTCTTGAAAAATCTTTGCTTGGAAAATCTTTTTCCAACCCTTTACTCTGAAGTAATGTTTGACATTAAGGTGTGTTTCTTGTATGCAGCAGAAGGATAGTCCCCTTTTCACATCCATTCTGCTAGTCTATGTCTTTTTAATGGGGAATTGAGTCCATTGGTGTTGAGAGATATCAATGGCCAATTAGGTCCTGTTATTTTGTAGTGGTTGGTTTTGTGTGTGTGTGTGTGTGTGTGTGTGTGTGTGTGTGTGTGTGTGTGTGTGTGTGTGTGTGTGTGTGTGTGTGAGCCTGTGTGAGTGTTTGAGTCTCTCTTCTTCTGATTCTGATGGGGTGAGGTTATTTATTTCCTGTGATTTCATGGGTGTGGTTAACATCCTTGGGTTGGAGTTTTCCTTCTAGTATCTTCTGCAGGGCTCAATTTATAAGTAGATACTGTTTGAATTCGGATTTGTCATTGAATATTTTGTTTTCTCCACCTATGATAATTGAAAGTTTTGCAGGATATCGTAGTCTGGGCCGGCATCCGTGATCTCTTAGAGTCTACAACATACCTACCTAGACCCTTATAACTTTTACTGTATATGCTTTTTGTGCTTTAATAGGGATCTCCTTTAGGATTGTAAAATTTTCTTCTATGATTTTTTGAAAATATTTTCTGGGCCCTTGAGCTGGGATTCTTCTCCTCCCTGTATTCCTTTTATCCGCAGGTTTGGTGTTCCCACGGTGTCCCAGATTTCCTTGATGTTTTGTGTTAGGGATTTTTTAGGATTTAACATTTTCTTTTACTGGTGTCTCTAATTCTTTTATACTGTCTTCAACTCCTGAGCTTCTCTCTTCTGTCTCCCGCATTCTGTTGCTGTAGCTTGCTTCAGTAGTTCCTAATCACTTTTCTAGAGTTTCCATTTCTAAAATTCCCTCTGTTTGTGTTTTCTTTATGGCTTCTAGTTCCATCTTTTTTTCCTTTCTTTCTTTAAGGGATTTATTCTTTTTTTTTTTTTAATTTTTTTGTTTGTGTCTTCCTGGCTTTCTTTTATGAATTTACTCAATTCCTCCCATTGCCTGTTTGTCTTTTCATCTATTTCTTTGAGGGATTTATTCATTTCCTCTATTAGCTTCATAAAGTCGGTTTTGAGATCTTTTCCTTACACTTCAGCTGTGTTTGGGTGTTCAGGACTTGTTGTAGGAGGGTAGCTGGGCTTTGGTGGGGACACGTTGCTCTGGTTGTTGTTGATTGTGCTCTTACGTTGGTGCTCAGGCGTCTGGGATTGGGGTGATGGTAGGTTTGGGTGCTGAATTCCTGTGTTTGTCTTTATTGGATGAATGTTTTGTTCCTTGGGTTTTTTTTTTCTTTAGTTTCCCCTCTGGTCTTCTGTTTTTTGTGGCCTCTTGTCAAGCCAGGGGTCTCCACCCAAGTTGAGGGCTGGAGCTCTGGTGTCCTGCTTGGCTTCTGGTCCAACAAAAGCTTTCTGCTTGGGTTTGGGGCTGGTACTTGGCTACTGTTCTTTCGGCTGTGTCTCCTGGCCTGTGCTGTTCTTCTGGCTGGTTGGACTGGTCTGAGCTAGTTCTTCAAATAGGGTGTGCTATGGGGGTTCTGGGGGCTGGTTCTTCAGCTGGTTTGGGTTGAGATATCACTGGGGGTTGTCCTCAGGTTTTGTGGACCAGGCAGCAGGGCTGGAGGGGAGTTGGGAGGGGCCACAGAGGAGTGGGTTGTTGGGACAGAACCAAGTGTTCTTCAGGCAGTGATCCCACCTGGTCTGTCCACTGACTGGGGCTGCCATGTACAAATATTTTAATTGTAGCTTTATATTCTAGTCCTTCTCTTTTTCCCACATTAACCCTCCATTTTTGAATAATCTATATTAATGCTTAAGGAGTCCCATCTATGTATATAAAAGTATAGTTTTGATATAGGGCCTCATGCTTCCCAGGCTGACTTCCAACTGTCTATATTGCTAAAGTTCAAAGAAGACCTTGAACTTTTGACTCTCCTACTTCCAACTCCCAGGTGCTGGGATGGCAGATGTCAACTCCAAGCCTGGTTTATGTACTGCCGGGATGGAGCCTGCGTTTCATACATGATGGGCACTGAGTTTGATCCCAACCTCCTGGCCCCCATCCGTATTGTTATGTGTGCCTTCTCCTTGGTAAGGACAAAGCATAATTTATTTAGCAGTCCCCCTTCTGATGGACACGGACAGTGTTGACAATGTGTCTGTGAGAAATAGTTCTGAGAAGACAGCTTTGTGTACTTGTGGTTTGGTCCAAATGTCTCATGGTTATGAATCGGCTGTCTTTCTCCTTGGGAATTTTCTCTTTTCTGTCCTCTGCCTGCCGAGGTCATCCTACGCACTCCTCTGACTCTCTGACTTCCCCGGAACACTCTGGCTTTCTTGTGTCTGTTCATCTTTATCCCTCATCTTCATACAGAATGCTACTTCCACCATTTTGTTTTTCTTTTTGAGACAGTCTTACTGTGTAGACCTGGCTGGCCTGGAACTTATTCTGTAGACCAGGCTAGGCTCAGAATTATGGAGACCTACCTGCCTCTGCCTCTGCCTCCTGAGTGCTGGGTTGTGCCACCATGCTTGGCCTCCATCTTTCCTTTACAAGGTGCATGTGTGTGTGTGTTGCTATACATCTTTCTCTGTGTGTGAGAGCATATATGCATTGCCATGGCATGAGTCAGAGGTAACCGTGGGCCCTGGCCTTTACTTCCGCCTTTTGAAACAAGGTCTTTGGTTTGCCACTGCATGTGGCAGGTAGACAACTCAGAAGCCTCTGAGAATTCACCCATCTCCATTCCCCATCTCACCAGAGGGATAACAGGAGCATGCCACTACGTCCAGCATTGCGTGGGCTCTGGATCCAGGCCCAGGTCCTCACGCTTGCACCGGAAGCACTTTACACATTGAGCCATCCCCCCACTCTTTCAATCGTGTCTGTGTGTCGTTCCTCCTACTGGACTGTGGATAACAGGCTGTTCCTCTGAGGACGGAGGTTACAAACATGTCCCAGTGTCACCACCACTTTCCACATAGTAGGGACTTTGCTCTCCCCACCCCCTCTCTGCATCATGAATAAATGCAACACTGGTCTCTGCCCTCAGGGAACAGGTGGTCCAACAGAGGAAAGTCATGCACAAAGATAATTATCATTACAATGCCAGGCAGGAAACACTAAATGCCACCAGAGGTACAGATTAACTATTCTATTTGGTGGCTCTCAGCCCTGACTGCAAATGAGTCACTCGGGGAACTTTTTAAAAACACCAGGGTCTGGGTGCTATCCTAGGAGGTCTGCCTCACGTGATGTTGCATGGGGCCTGGGGACTGGCAATTTAGAACTGAGAGAGTCCACAGGTGTCAGGGTTGAGACCCGCTGCAATCCCGTTCTACCCGGGGCAATCTTGTTAGCGCGAATTCTTCCATAGCGGGTCCAGATGGAGCCTGGGAGGGCACAATTTGTTCATTTTGAATTCTTTTATCTGCTTCATTCAAATGCAGGCATTCGGGGCATCACAGTTCAGTCAGCCATGGTCTACAGTTATGGCAAAGGTCCCTGAAGAATACAGTAGAGCTGAAATCATCATTTAGTATTTTTACTACAGTCTTTCTATGTTAGATACACAGATGAGCCCACTTTGCCTCCAGAAGCATACTGAACATATAGGGTCTGTGAATCACCTCGAAAAGACCGCCGAGTCCACATATGCAAAGCACAAGAGTACGTTTATTCTGCAGAACGAACCAGCATGTGGGGGGTGGGGGGTGGGGGTGTGCGTGTCAGCCACTTTTCAAAATGGCGCCCCCTGGGTGAAGGCACACAGGCCTTTTATAGGTTAAAGAGGGGAATTTCAGCAAGGGTGAGGTAATTGGGAACATGATTGCTGGACAGAGAGAGACTGTTACATGGGTCAGTTTTTGATTGGCCCAGGCCCAGATGGCCAACCATGCACGTTCTTGTGACACAGATGTTTAACTTCACTCACATACCTCCTGTCATGTGAGGGCACCAGGTGCAGAGGTTCGGCCTTCCTGAATTCCTATGGCTACCCTGTGGTTGCCCTCATCTCTCATTGGCTGCCTTTTGGGTGAGGGGCTTTTATGACTTTATCTTAGATTTTATGACTTTTCAGGGTCAGGCCCAGGTCAAGCCTAAGATGGAGTCTAAGCACAAAATGCAGTCGCTTGGGCCCTTCAAACACTTTGGAGCCTAGTAGCAATAGGCTGTGCCATCAAGAGTTGTGTAACTGTACCCTGCGATGTCCGTGCAGAAGTATGTGATAAGGGTCACATGGGACACGGGTTTGGAGACACTGTGCAAAATGTACAAAAGCCTGAACGGATGTGCATGGAAGCGCAGTGTGTGTGCGGGACAGAAGTGAGTCACCTGACAGGCTGGTATATCCACGTGGTCTCAGCTCTCCCTCCCCCATACCTGCTGGCCTGGATCTCTGTGGGTCTCTCTGAGGAGTCCGGACTGTGATTGGATACCTCCGACATCCACTCAGGCACTTAGTGGAGTGTGGTTTTCAGAGAGCTGGTTTTATGTAGAACCTCCACCCGTCGCAACACTAAAGATGACATAGTTCATCTGGTGGGGTGTGCAGAGTGACCCCAGAGAGACGGCAGAGAGATCTGCGGTTTACCTACCTGCAAGCTGCACAGGAACTTCCCAAACCATCGTACATTTACACAAACCAGTACAAGCACTATACCCGGTCCAGCTGGGCTGCAGGGCCTGAAAAGGCAGGTCATCGTCGGCCCGTGCGGACTGTGAAAAGAGATGCCAAGAAACTCGCATATTTCTGAACTTCTTGCTCTCACTCCATCAATCTAAGCTGCTACACACACACACACACACACACACACACACACACACACACAGCCTAGGGGTAGAAAACACCGCTGTTTTACCCAGAGTGTTTTACATGCTATTGAAATCCTTTCATTGTTCAAAGCTACGATTCTCTCACAACGGATATCTACTGAGTTTGCACCGACCTCAACATAGTTAATGTCACTTGCTCATTACCAATCGTGTTTTTTGCAGGAGACAACAGATGCCTTGCATACAGGGACTGTGCTGACTGTGATTGATCAGCTCTGCTCCCCTTCGCCTAAAGCTGGGTGCTGGAGTTTGGATCCTGAATAGCCTGAAAAGGACCATATGCTAAAGTCTTCACCCTCAGGGTGGCATTACTGGGAAATGGGTTGGGACATTAAGGAGGTGGGACTAAGTGTTCTGGCTATTGGGCACATGTCCTGGAAGGGGATTGTAAAACACAAGTACCCTCCACCCCTCTAAAATAAATACTTTCACTCTAACAGACACTCCTGCCATAATTTAAGGCCTAAACTAATGAGGCCGATCAATCATGGATTGAAAGTTTCAAAGCCATGAACCAAAATGACACTTTCTTCTTTTATAAGTTGATGAGCTCAGGCACTTTCTTACTGTAACAGGAAGCCGACTAACACACTGGACATGTGTGCAACTCGATTAACTGGTTGTGTAATGAATTCCTATTAACAAATGAATGTAATCAGTCAGAGGGGCCAGTGCTCCAGGTAGGGATGATGAAGACCTGGCCGAGGAAAGGAGAACACATGGAAATCAAGGACTAGCAGGAAAGAAAAGCTCCTGATGTCAGAGTGTTATTAAAAGGAAAAGAGAAATCAATTCCTTTTAAAAGTCACTTAATGAGTAACTGCTATATAATCAGCATAAACTATACCTATGTTCTGTCTCCAAAGGAGCTCAGAATTCAGGTTAAAAGCCAACAAACAAACAACTCACACATAGCAAGTATAACACGGCTTAACACACAGATATGAATGATATCTCTAGAAGCATCAAACGCAAGCACACAGGGTGTGACAGTTGATCCGTGTGTTGGTTAGTTTTAATTTCAACTTGACACAAGCTAGAATCATCTGGGGGGAAGAGTCTCAGTGGGGGATCTGTAGAGACCAGGTTGGCCTGAGGGCATGTCTGTGGGGTGGTGGTGGAGTGTTCTGAGTACCCGACAGGGGATGGCACCATTTCCGGGTTTAGAGCTCTGGAGTGGATAGGAGTAGAGAAAGCTGGCTGAGCACTGACATGGTGCCCTCATTCCCTTTGCTCTCGGCTCTGGATGAGATGTAACAGGACAACAGGCTTGTATTGGTCACTGACTGGGGTCAAACAGGTCATAAAGAGAAGATGGTGGTTACTGTTAGGGAATTCAGAAGTCATAGGGAGGATGAAGCCATAAAAGAATCACACTGATTAGAAAGAGCCTTTGAGATCAGCAAGAGTGGAGCTAAAACTCCTGCTCTACCCCTTACACCCTGTTACTCAAACTGATACCTGTTAGGCATCTATGCCATGGAGACAGCGGTGCTTGTCTTCCGATGTGTTAGTTACATGCCTTGTTGCTGTAGCAAAATGCTTGACAATCGCAACTCAAGGCGGGAAAGTTTTATTTTGGTTCGCGGTTTGAGGGTAGTAACGTGGAGCCGGTGGTTACATTGTATCTATAATCAGAAAGCAGAACAAACACATCCTGGTGCTCAGTTCTATTTTCTCCTTTTTACTTAATTCAGGGCTCAGCCCATGAAATGGTGCCACCCACGGTTGGGGTGGGTTTTCCATTTCAGTTAACCTAATCTAGATAATCCCTTCCTGGCTCTCTTAGAGGCTTATCGCCTCTAGGATTCTAGTTCCTTCCAAGTTAACAGTATCAACCACCACATCCTGTGTCTCTACGGGCTTGTGCACTCTCTTGTGTCCATACAAATGGCAGCATGCATAAACACGCACGCACTTTACACACACAGACACACACACACACACACACACACACACAAAGAAAAAAGCTAAGTGATTTTACACAGTGTGTGTAGTCTTCATAAAGACCCAAGGAGGGAAGCATTATTCAACCTTGTGGACAAGAAGCTAGGGTTGGGAGAGGTTGAATAACTTAGGCAAGATCATGTGGCTGGTAAGTGGTGGGCCCAAACGTATTTAGTCAGCCTCCTGACATGAGGCAGTTTAGTGACGTGTTTGCCACGAACCTGGGAGGCTTGGCTGTGAAATCAGAAAGGTCTTACTAATGAGAAACGCCCGTGCTTCAAAAGAGGTAGCACGGCATTGGCTTTAGTTTCTTGTCTAGGCTTCGGTGCTCTGAGCATCCTAGATACACTGTCTGGGGCCCTGACTTGGTTACTTTTTCTGTTGCTGTGATGAAGTATGTTGACAAAAGTAACTTAAGGGAGAAAGGCTTTATTTCGACTCACAGCTTGAGGCTATCGTCCAACCTGGTAAGGAAAGCATGGCTGCAAGGATGTGGGGCAGCTGGATGGCAGAGTGATGGACGCTGGTGTTCAGCTTACTTTCCTCTTTTTATGCAGTCCAGGCCCCAGCTCAGGAAGTGATGCTGCCCGCATTTAGGGTGGGCCTTTCTACTTCAATTAACTTGGTCAAGATGATCCCGAATATTCATGCCTAGAGACTAACCTAATCTAGTTTACCCCTGATGGGCATGCCTGGAAGCTTGTGCCATAGATGTTTCCAGATCCTTGATAATCGGTATTAACCAACACGGCACCCCACAAAGACCTGTAGAGAGAGCGCAGAGGGCGGTCAGTGGCTGAGCCTAATGTGGTAGGTTTTCCCTGGTGAGGTTTCCAGTTCTTCCCTTGTTCTCAGGTCCTCTGCGAAGCTCATTCTTTGACAACACTGACTCTATCACTAAGATGGTAGATTACCCTCTCTGGACAAAGGCAGTAGTCAAATGGCCCTTGCCCCAGTGAAACCAACTACTTTCTGTTTTGGTGGCAAACTACAATAGTCCTATGCCCAGGAGGTTTGAGGACTGGGCCAAGATCCCTTTATTAGCTGCCCCAACTCTCCCATATACCTGCCTCTCCTCTGATGCACTCACTGAGAATTTTAGATACATCTGTGACCCCAAACTTTAATCTCTGCCTCCTCAGATAGATAAAACCCTCACGTTCACTCCTCTTGGTGAAAAATACTAGTTACGTCTCATCCAGAGGATAAGAGTCCATGGTTAATTTTTCTGCTTGAAGGAGGAAGCCTTTTGTGTTGTAACCATACAAGAACACACTGTTTGTGCAATCCACAAAAAGTCCTTTGTTTTCTGACTACAGTCTGTTTTTCCACACTTACTTTTCATTTTCAAAATCCATACCCATAAATGTTTTGTTAAGGTTAAGAAAAATTCAATTATTGTGTGTGTGTATCGTCGTGTAGATGTGTATAGGTGTATGCACATGTGAGTGCAGGTACCTGAGGAGTCCAGAAGGGGGAGGTAGAGTTCCTGGAGCTGGAGCTTCAGGTATTTGTGAGCTGCCTTTTGTGGGTGCTGGGAACTGAACTCAGATCCTCTGCCGGAGCAGTAGAAACTGTTAACCACTGACCTATTTCTCCAGATCCCCAGAGATAGTTTTAGCCCTAAGAGCAGCAATACCTTGGTTTGCAAATATAAAAAATAAGAAAATATTTTAAGCAAGCAAAGGACTGATTGTTTCTTGTGTGTGGAGGGTATGTGTGTCCATAGCATATGGGACCGTGTGGTGCGTAAGTGTATGTGCTGTGTATACTTGTTGGGTCACACACCAGTGCGTGTGTGTAGAAGCCAGATGAAAACATCAAGTGTCCTCTTTCATCATTTCCCACCGTATTTCATTCTTTTTTTTAAAAAATTAAGATTTGTATTTTTTTATATGAACATATGTGGGGTGGGTGGGTGTTTTGCTGGCTAGTTTTATGTCAACTTGATTCAAGCTAAAATTCTCTGAGAGGAGGGAACCTCAGTTGAGAAAATGCTTCCTAAGACTGTAGTTAAGCCTGGAAGGCATTTTCTTAATTGGTGACCGATGGGGAAGGGCCCAGCCCATTGTGGGTGGGGCCACCCCTGGGCTAGTGGTCTCAGGTTCTATAAGAAAGCAGACTAAACACGCCAGGGAGAATAAGCCAATAAACATCACTCCCCCAAGGCCTCTGCATCAGCTCCTGCTTCCAGGTTTACTCTGCTTGAGCTGCTGTCCTGACTTCTTTTGATGATGAGCAATGATGTGGAGCCAAATAAATCTTTTCCTCCCAAAGTTGCTTTTGATTATGATGTTTCATTGCTGCCATAGCAACCCTAAGACAGGTGTGTACAAATGTGTGAAGTACCCACAGAGGCCAGAAGAGGAAGTCAGATCTCCAGAGCTGGGTTTAGTAGGTGGTGTGAGTCTCTGTAAATAGGGGCTGGGAACTGCACTTGGGTCCTCTACCAGGGCAGAGAGTGGTCTTAATTGCTGAACCATTTTTCCAGTCCCTCTATCTTCTTCTCTCAAGACAAGGTTCAGAGCTAGGGGACAGCAAGCAAGCCTAGAGATCCTCCTGTCTCTGTGCCCTACTGTGCTGTGGTTTTGGGTGTGTGGGGGACCACGAGCTGGCTTCTTACATGTCTGCTAACGATCCTAACTCGTTTCCGCACAAGCCCTCTTACCCACTGAGCTGACTCCCTAGCTCCCTAAGGAACTAGGACTGATTCTTGAGATAAGAGAGCCATATGAAGTTCATATTAGAGTTTGCCCTGACTCTCTCCTGGGAAAAGTTTTTTTTTTTTTTTTTTTTTTTTTTTTTAACCTAAGTATAAAGAGGTGGAGCCCACAAAGAAAAGTGAAGGTGAGGGTTTTATTGATCTGAGGAGGCAGAGATTAAAGTTTGGGGTTACAGATGTATCTAAAATTTGCAATGAGTGCATGGGGGGCAGGTGCATGGGAGGGAGCAGAAATCTACACAGGATCAACCCTCATGTTCTTGACCGAGGTTGATGTTACACACACACAGGCTGCAGTGCTGACCACAGCTGCCTGGAGAGTGGGCACTGAAGGGCTGAAAGCTTAATGGTGGGATCTGAGGTCATACACTGCCAGGAAATAGTGAAGCTCCATTTTAAGCATGGTCAGACACCTCACTGACCACGCTGGGTCATGTTTCAGGGGTAAGGAACCTGAAGACTAAGAAGGAAATCAAAATGAACCCGACCAGCGCTGGCAATACAGTACGGTCGGTAGAGTACTTGCCCAGCATGGGTGAGGCCCTGAGTTCAAAACCCACCACACACATTGACTGTGGTGGTGTATGTCTGTAATCCTAGAATATCGCAGGTGGAAACTGGAGGATCGGAAGTCATCTCCAGCTACATAAAGCGTTTGTAGCCAACCTGGGCTACATGATCCTGGGTTAGTAACGACAACAAACATATAATAATCAGTACAACAGTAGATAATAACAATTAATAATAGTAATAACAACAATCATAAGTATAATAGGGTTCTCTAGAGGAACAGAGCCAATGGGATGAGTGTGTGTGTGTGTCTGTCTGTCTGTCTGTGTGTCTGTCTGTCTGTCTTGGCTAGTTTTATGTTACCTTGACAAAGCCAGAGTAGCGATTCTCAACCTTGTGGTTTCAACCACTTTGGAGGTCAAATGACCTTCCACAGGGGTCACCTAAGACCATCTGCACATCAGATGTTTACATTATGATTCATAACAGTAACAAAATCACAGTCATGTAGTAGCAATGAAAATAATTTTATGGTCGGGGGGTCACCACAGCATGAGGAACTGGCACAGCACTAAGAAGGTTGAGAACCACTGAGGCAGAGTCATCTGAGAGGAAGACACCTCAATGAGAAAATGCTCCCGCAAGATGAGACTATAGGCAGGTCAGTGTGCTGTGCATTTTCTTAATTTAGTTTAATGAGGGAGGGCCCAGCTCACTGAGGGAAGTGCCGGCTCTGGGGTGGTGGTGCTAGGTTCTATAAGAAAGCAGGCTGAGCAAGGCATGAGGAGCAAGCCAGTAAGCAGCACCCCTCCGTGGCTTCTGCTTCAGTTCATGCCTCCAAGTTCCTGTCCTACTTCCTGCCCGGACTTCTCTCAGTGATTATGGCTTGTTATTTGGGAGTTTAAATAAAACAAAACCCTTTCTTCCCCGGGTTGCTTTGACTGTGGTTTCACCACAGCAATAGAAACCAGAAATAAGATTGAATTTATTTTTAAAATAATAAGAACAGCTGAATCTCACCCAGGTGCTGAGAATCCGTTAACTCTTGGTCCTTGAGGCTGGGTGCCTTAGCAGTCAGAGTGGTCCCACAATGGCTGCCTCTCACGGTGGGGTGCAGTGGCTTGAAAACTCGTAGTTGCTCAGTCCACGAGGTGCTCAGTAGTCTCAGTGGTTCCAGAAGCCCAGAAGGTTCCCAGAGAGCTGCTGGTCCCTAGTTCACAGAGAAAGCTTGGAAATGCTGGTTCTGCTGAGTAAAGAAATCTCCATCAGCAGCAGCTACGACTGGGCAGATTAACCCGTTGGCAGGAGGGAGGCCAAGCCAGTGAAGGCAGAAGAATCTCCTTCTGACCCATGCTTTATATCTGGACTGCTGTCGGAAGACACACCTATAACTGGGGTGGGTCCCCACAAATCAAGCAGAAATGTCCTGACACACTGAGTCTCCCCACTCAGGTGATTCTAATTTATGGCAAGTTGACACTAAAACCAACTATAATAGTCCACGCCTTGTCAGCTTGATGCACAAATACTTTAAAGACCAAAACCGTAACCAGGCATGTATGCCTACACATAATAAATAATAAATTAATTAATTAATTAATTAAAAGTAGTAAAAATAAATCTTAAAAACACAACCTTGTTCCCTAAATTTTCTGTTTATTTCATAATCTAAATGCAATGCATGTCAAATGTTCCCTCAAGTCCTTAAAAATCCCAATGTTCTACAAGTCTGGGGTCTCCTAATTGTAAGCTCATACTAGTACCAGAACCAATCACAAACATTCTACATGTGGTGGAACCACGGAGACATTCCTATTCCAAATGAGAAAGACAAACAAAAACCAAAAATAACAGCCACGGCTGAGCAATGAAATTAAACCTATCAAAGAAAACACTAAAATTTGCAGCTCCAATGCCCAACATCTAGGGTCCAGAGGGCTTGGATAGTAAAGTCCTTTGAGGAATGTCTAGCCTTTTAAAATCTCACAACTTAAATGTGACATATAGATTTACAATACCTAGTCCCTAATATTATCTCCATAGATGTTGTATTGAAAGAAAACCACAAAAATATACTGAATGTATGTGCAAAGCGTATTCTTAACAAATAGGATGAAAATATTCACACCAATTACAATTCTTGTTTCTGTAACTGGTCATGTGGCCTTAGCTTCCTTCCTCCACTACCCATTCTGTTTGTCCTCCACCCACAGCAAGCACCACAATAGATGCTGTTTTTGTTTTTCTCTCATGGAAAGATGACCCACACCTTCATAGCTGAAGGGTCTGTGCCGTTTGTCATCCTGCCTGAACTGGGTTGCTCTGTTTTTCTGTTGACCTTAATCACCGGACATAGTAACGCCAAGAGATGGCCTAAAGGATCTCCTACACTCCAGATGTAATCCTTCTCCCCTCCATCGTGGAGAAGGAACTCAGTTTCCCCCTCAGTAGATCAACCACCCTCCTAATACTGATACTCCTTTCTTAGCTTGTGACTCAAGGACACCAGGAGCCCCAAATGGCCAGAAGGACTCTTACCTTCCAATTCGGTGGAATTTTGTTGTGCCTCCTGGAAGAAGCATTCCTCCCTCTGGGACCCAAACTCTTATACCCCCAAAGTACAAGGTTGTGAGACCAGGAAGCATTTTTTCCTAACAGGTCACTGGGGGTGATAGTAAGTGGAGCCATTCCCATTTCCACCCCTGTATTCCTAAACCTCTGAATCCTGGCTACAGGAGGCACAGTACCATATATTAGATACGATTCAAAGCATATGCAATGTTCTGGAAAGCCCGTCTCAGGCTCTGCAGTCTATTAACACACAATGGGTGCTTCAGCTGTACCTTTAAAGGCTGTTCCACCCTTCTTTCAAGCCACCTTATGGAACATGGTAAGACCAGTGGATTCCATGAGTGTGGGCCGTCTGTCACACTCACCTGGGTGTGAAGCGACTTCTTTGATCAGAAGCGATACTGTATGGAATGCCGTGATGGGGGATAGGACATCCTGGAAGTCTGCAGATGGTGGTGTTAGTAGAGGCATTACCTGCAGAAAAGTCAAACCCTCGAACAGAATAATTATCTGTTCTGATAAAGACAGAGCATGGCCCTTTCTATGATGGAAGTGGTGTGACATAGTCAACCTGTCACTGGGTCACTGGCTGGCCACCTCAGGGAACGGTGCCATGCCAGGGACTAAGTACTAGCCTCTGTTTCTTACAGATCTGTCCCTCAGCAGGGTCTGTAGCCAAGTCAGTTTTGGCGAGCAGAAGTCCACGCTGTCAAGCCCATACATACCCTCCATCTCTGCCACCATGGCCACTTCGTTCATTGGGCAATGACTGGGATAGCTGGGGAAAGAGGTTGACTCTCCACAAAAGGGGTCATCTTATCTACAGATTATCAAACTCCTCTGCTGACAGCACCTTTTGGTAAGCATTTATGTGGGACACAAGTTCCTTCACATTCTTTGTCCACTGGAGAGACCAACCCATGACTTTCTCCCTCAAATGCCTTTTCCACCAATTTTCTAATTATGTTCCTTCCAAGTCCCTGGCCATACAACCAAACCATTGGCTACAGCATGAAGCAGTAAACAATCACACATCTGGCCATTTCTCCTTCCAAACAGCATGTACGACCATATGTACTGCCCAAAGTTCTGTCCGCTATGGAGATTTTCCTTCACCGGTATCCTTCATAGTTCCTCCAGAAAGGCGTTGTAATGCTACAGCTGTCTACTTCAGGGTGGTATCTGAATAGCATGCAGACTCCTCTGTAGACCAGGCTTTAGTCTCCTCTTCCTCACCTCCCTCAACTGAGCATAGGGCATATCCCATAAGGCCAAAGGCGTATAACATAAGGCATTGTTACAGAGGTAGTGAACGTTTGGTCAACTCCTTATGTCCCCAGGATCTGCTTGGGCCCCATCGCATGCATGCCACTTCCATGTGGTTGCTGCTGTGCACATCCAACTTTATGACTTGGTGGGTCAGATAACAAACACCCAGCTCATGATGGTCAGCTCAGGTCACACGGCAACCTGGTAGTCGATTGTCAAAAATTCAGTTCCCACCAAGGCCAAATAACTGGCTAACACCTGTCTCTCAAAGGGAGAGTAGTTGCCTGCAGGTGACAGCAAGGCCCTACTCCAAAATGCCAAGGGCTTCTGCTGTGATTCACCTATGGGGGCCTTCCAAGTCTCCAAAACAGCATCCCTACCTGCCACCGACAGGTCAAGGTTCATCAGGTCCATCAGAGCATATGGTAGATCATATGGTCCCAATGGTAGAGCAGCTTGTGCAGCAGCCTGGTCCTTTGAAGAGCCTTCTCCTGCTCCAGAAGCTTACTGGGTCACTTGGTCTATGGGCAGGAGTAACAAGTGAGGAATGCACTGCCTCCAAAACCCAAAAAGGCCCAGCAAGCACTGTGCTTCTTTCTTCATGGTGGGAGTGGCCAGGCACAACAACTCTTACTGTAGAAGAAATATCACTGCCTGAGGCCTCATACCATAGGGAAGAGGGCATCTTAACTGAGGAATTACCTCTATCATGTTGGCCTGTGGACGAGTCTATGGGGCATATTCTTGACTAGAGATCGATGTGAGAGGGCCTGTTGTCATTTCAGGGATGGTAGAAGAATCCTCATGAGTGACTTAGTTTGTTTTCTGTTACTGTATCAAAAGACCTGAGGCCAGATACTACTAAAAGAAAAGACGTTTAGAGGCTAGAGAGATGGCCCCGAGGTTAGGAGCACATTCTGCTCTTGCAGAGGACGTGAGTTCAGAGTCCAGCACCCATCTTGGGAAGCTCGCAACCTCGTGTAACTCTGGCTCTAGGGGGATCTGATACCTCTGGCCACCTACACTTGCATGCACATCACACACACACACACACACACACACACACACACACACACGCACGCACACACCTCTAATTAAAAATAATAAAAATTAGAAATACTGAAAATAACTTTATAAAAAGAAGAGGCGTAGGACCGGTGAGATGACTCCGTGGTTAAGGTGCTCGCATGGCTGTAAGCTGAAACACTGAAAGCTGTAAGCGTGACGATGGAATTTGGATCCCCATAGCTCACGGAAATGCCAGGTGGACATGGTGACACAGCTGCCACTCCAGCGCTTGGAAGGTGGAGGCAAAGCAGCCCTGGAACAGGCTAGCGAGTTAGGCTAGCTGGATCAGAGAGCACTGGGTGCAGGTAAGAGTCGCAATGAATTCATTGTAATGAATCCAGTAGAGCAATCGAGCAAGACTCCTGACAGGAACATGGTAGTCCAAAACCATTCCCTCTGGCCAGCGCTGCAGTCCCCCAGCTCACTCCTGGGCCTTTGCATGCATGGATGCCTTACCTCTGATGCCTTTCCTGACCTCCCCAGGCAAAGCTCTGCCCGTGCCTCTATTCAAGCACTTCAAACAGTGGGGAGGTCACCTGTGGGCTTGTCTGTCCTTGTCGACTAAACTGAGCCATGTGGGTGAGGCTGTGGTCTGTGCTCACGCTTCGCCCATTGCTCATGAAGGAGGCTCAGTCTACCACACATGCTCCTGCATGTATATGGAAGACAGGTACTAGGGGGTGCTCTGTTCTGGGGCTCCTCCTGGAGCCTGCACAGTGCTCTCTCCTCAGAGATCCCCCCCGACAATAACCGTTCCCTCTGGGCTCTGTAAGATGACTTAAAGTGCCAGGTGAGAGTGTGCCCTGCTCCTAGCAAATTGCTCTGGGCCTGAGTGATTGCTCTACAGGCCCCAGGTGCAGCACCAGCAGGGAGGCGGGCACAATGAGACCTCCTCACCATCTCCTGTTAGTGCTAACAAAGACAGATCGGATGCGCCGCTGGAGTGCTTTGCCTGTTAACTGCTAAGTAGCAGCCTGATTGTCCCAAAGCTGACATGTGACAAGGAATTCCTGGCAGGTTCTTCCAACAGCCCTCTCCCTTGGAATAGCAGAGACCAGGACTCCGTCTCAGTAGGGGCTATCTGATAGAAAGGCTCACAGAGACAGGGGGATTCCCATCTTGCTCAGGACTGATCCGTGATCTAGCCAGCATTACCTTGGTCTTTCTCAACTCAAGGGAAAAAAAAGGAGTGGTTCCTCAGCTCAGGGAACTATTTCCAGACTTCTTGTCCTTGGTTCAGCCCTTAGGGGTGTCACAGTGGGTACCAGCTGGTGAGAATGGAGTCTTACTAGGGGTTTGAGAGTGTCAGATTCTTGGAACTTATTTAGCCCCAATCCTTTCCTGGGACCTTTCCCCACCACCAGGTCTGTTTTCTAAGTTCATCATGCCCAGAGCCCCACAGTCAAAGATGCAAGTCTAAGCCAGCACCTCTGGAGATTCCTCAGTCATTTTCCTATGTGAGGGTGCGTACATACACATGTATGCACATTCCTGTGAGGGGTACACACGTGTAAGAAGGTCAGAGAATTAGCCTCAAGAGTCATTCCTCAAACACTGTATCTCTCCTACACACCCTTCTTATGAGACGGGGCCCCTCACTTTAACCTGGAACTTACCAAGTAGGCTAGGCTAGCCATGAACCCAGGTACCTCCCCATGTTTCTGTCTCCCCCAGTGCCAGGATTACAAATATGCCCCACGCCTGGCTTTTTATGTAGGCTCTAAGGATCATATTCAGGTTTTCATACTTGGAAGGCAAGTATTTTACTGACTAAGCCGTCTTCCAGCCCCATTCCTTTAAGGACAGAATAGGCTCGGATGGAGTTTCACCCCATATCCACTATACGAGACAGGCCAGTCCAAAGCAGGGAAGGAAAAGGAATTTTCTCCTATTCAATCCTATACCCTACAACGGCTCCAGTACCCTCTACAGACACCCATAGTTCCCAGCACACAGCCTGGGACACAAACCCACACCTCATATTAGCATTCAACCACATCATGAGCTATTGCACCTGTGCCATCTGTTGAGTTGCCCGTGCTCTGCAGCTACTGCCCTCCCAGCAAGGTGGGGCAGCCACCTGGCTTCTCGGGACTTTTATGAGGACCATGTCAGGCCCCAGCAGACAGCGGGTAAGAGTGGGTCATGTGATTGATGGCGCCACTCTGTGCCCAGCATGCACAGCCTTTCTAGGCTGCCTCCAACTGGCCAGCAGCCTTTCAACAGCACCTTGCGCTCTTTCCTTTATAAATTCAGATAAATGGATGTGACCTGACGAGTCAATGTGCTCACTGGTTTATATCAATGAACAAGATCAAGGCCAAGAAAGTGCAGAGACCGGCTCCTGAGCTCTGCCCCAGAACATCTCAAGCCGACGTGGCTTACATTCCTGGGGTTAGGATGATGTCGGTTGCTATCTTGGGCAGTGAGAGAAAGCAAAATGTCTTTGTTTATTGCTATGGTTTCAGTGAATCTGTCCCAGGGAGGTGCAGGTGAAGCGGTGGGACAAACGAAGGGGTGATTAGGTCACAGGAGTCCCTGCCCTCTGAGCAGATTGATGTAGCTATCACAGGACCCTGATTGGTTCCCTAGAGAGTGGGTACTGGGGGTTTGGGGAAGTGATTCGGCCCACACAATGCTTGCCATGGAAGTCAAGGACCAGAGTTCTACCCCCAGAACCTGTGTAAAAAAGCCAGGCTCGATGGCACATGCTTATAATCCCCGTGCCAGGGTGGGAAGAGACAGCAAGATCCCTGTGGCTTGCTGGACAACCATCTTAACTGAATAGTGAGTTCTGGTCCTATGAGAGACTCTGTCTCAAAAAACATGGTGGATGGCACCTAAGGGGAAGCACCTGAGGTTGGCTTCTGTCCTCTATATGCATCTGCACACATGTGAGCATACATCTGCACAATCTGTGCATCCACACACACACACACACACACACACACACGAGCAGGTGTTGGCTCATTTATTTGTGGAGACAGGCAAGTGCAACAGGCCCCTTTGTTTCTCGGGAGGATACGAAGAAGTGTTATTATGTGTTCAAGGCCTGTGCGTGGCCTCCTCCGAATGTTGGAAAGTTCTATGGGCTCTGTTTCAACAATTTCTTTATAACTCCAGATACAAAGTGTTTGTACCAAAGTACATGGAGCCCTACTGCTAAGGGCTCACATTTGAAGACTGTAACCCTTAAGATATTATTTTCAGGGGCCAGGCCTGGTGGCTCATACCTTCAATCTCAGATTTGGGGGTGGGTAGAGGCAGGCAGAACTCTGTAAATTTCAGGACAGCCTGGTTTACCTAGTGAATTCCAAGCAAGCCCAGGCTACAAAGCGAGACCATGACTCTGTCTCAACGGCAACAATAAAAGCAAACAAATAAATAAATGAGGAGGAGGGCAAAACAAGAAAGAAAACATTTTTAATTTTATGCCAGTAGTCTGTAAGAAGTGTGTGTGTGTGTGTGTGTGTGTGTGTGTGTGTGTGTGTGTGTGTGTGTGTGTTGGAAGTAGGGAACTAGAGATAGGGAGAAGAATAGCAGCCAATTAGCTAACAGGTCAAGGTCTTGTGAGGAGGCGTTCCACCTCTAGAATGCCTTGTGCAGGCAAGCAAGGCTAGTGATTTGCCTTAAACACCCTCACGTCAGGTTCTCCACAGGCCTGAGTCCTACTTTGTGATCCAAATATTCCAAGAGGAACCTCACGTGAGAATTATTTGGGGCAAGTGACCCTTGCTAAAGTAGAGTTTGACAACTTACAGAAGAGTTTATTTGGGGCTTACAGTTTCAGAGGGTTAGAGTCCATGATGATCAAGGCAGGGAGCAGGGCAGCACACAGACAGGCACAGTGCTGGAGCAGTGGCTGACAGCTCACATTTTGATCTACAAGCATGAGGCAGAGAGAGCTACCTGAGAATGGCCTGGACTTTCGAAACCTCCAAGCTCACCCCAGGTGACATACCTCCTCCAACAAGGTCACACCTTCTAATTCTTCCTGAAAGGTTCCACCAATTGGGACCATGTGTTCAAATATGCAAGACTATGGGGGTCATTCTCATTCAAACCCCACACCTTCCCTCGGGGTGCAGGAACAGCCAGTGCAAATTGCAAGACTCTAGGCAAGGGAACCCTCGGTATTAGAGGCCATCTGGAACTTCTCACCCACAGGATGTATTAGTTGCTTTTCTCGTTGTTGCGGCAAAAGACCTGGCAAAAGCAACTTAAGGAAAGAAAAGTTTGTTTTGCTCCCAGTTGAAAGTCTACCATTGCTGGAAGACATGGTGGCAGGAATATAAACCAGCTGGTCACAGTGTATCTACAGTCAGGAAGTGGACAGGGTGTCTGTGTAGCCATTTCCTCTTTGATGGGGAAGTGACACTGTGTGTGTCTGTAACTGATGTGGCCACACACACACTCTCAACATGGGTCTATCATCTCAACCAACTCCAGTAACACAAACCATCAAAACTGATGGATCTAATCGTGTTCTCTCGATATTCCTTACAGTGGCTTGTGACTTGACTTGTTAGAACCTAGGGAAGGAGGAATAAGAAGGATGGTATCTCAAGTCTCCTTCGGAGCTTCTGCTTTATCTGACTGGGAAATGGCTAGACGGCTTTTAAGAGTCTACTTGGTAGTTCCTGTGGGCAGCCAAAGCTAGACACACTGTTACTTCTGGACTTGTTCTGTCTTTGCGTGCATGCATGAACACGTGCGAGCGTGCAGACACACACACACACACACACACACACACACACACACATACTTGTATGCCTCCCACACGTGTATTCAAGCACACATATGGTTTGCTGAAATTTCTGTTTCCCTATTTCTGTCCTCTTTACTGTGTATGCATGGTGTGTGTTTGTGGATACGGCATGCCATTGTGAACACGCAGGTGTCAAAGGATGTCTTTATGAAGTGAAGTCTGTTCTCGCACTTTTGCGTGGACTCTGGGGATGAAACTCAGGTTGTCAGGCTTACACGGCAAGCACCTGTACTTACTGAGCCACCTTGTGGGCCCTTCTTTCCTCTTCCTTTCCTTCCTTGCTTTAGACTCTTTGCTATCCCGTGTGTTCTTGTCTGAGCTGCAGAAGGGAGCTAGGGCAGAGCTGTGGCTCCACTTTGCAGGGCCTTGATTCTTTCAAGCCCCCGCTGGGAGAGCAACTCTTGAGGAAGGCTCCGCGGACAGGTCCCTGGCTTTGCCCCCAGCCCTTCTCTCCACAGCTCAAACGGGGCGACTCACAGGACTGCTGAGCTGCAAGGTGTCTTCTCTGGAGCTCATCAAAAAGCAAACACTCAGGCACTTGAATAAGATAAGCAATTTGTGGCTTTGTAAAAAGTCAATGCAATTCAATTTAGGCCTCTTAAGGAGCGGGCGCCGCTCACATTTATTGTTTCCGTGTCGAACCTGCTCCAGCGATGGAGGGATGAAGTCCCAGGAACGAGTGACCTTCAAGCGTCACACAGAACTTACAAATGAAGCTGTCGCCGAGAAAGCTCACTCCTGCCTCAGCTCATAGTTCTTTACCTTAATATAGACTTGAGTTTTTGCAAAAGGCAGATTATAAAACCAGCGATTCCCCCCACAAACACGCATGCTTTAGTTTCTCCTCTCCAACCAAGAAGAACATTAAAATCTGACTAGGCTCCAGCGGCTGCCACTTCCGAGAGGCTCCGTATTTTAACCTGTGAGGACCCCTTAGGAGATCAGGACAGACCCTTGAAATAGGCTTTTGTCCCTTTTATGTGTCTTGGGGGCAGATGTGGGTTTCTTCTCTCCCGCCCCACCCCATTTTGCCACAGAACAGATTGCTCTTGGCTTCTCTTTATTTGTTCCCTCATTGATTTTATTTAGAAAACTGGCTAATTTAGTCCCACCTTGGCAGACAAATTCAGGGCAAGGAGGAATATGAATACCAAAGATTTTTGGTAGTTTCGTATCTGATACGTACAGCTTCTTTCTGTGTGTGTGGTGTGCCTGCATGTGTGTGTGCATGCATTTGCATGTATTAGAAGGCACACATGTGTGGGTGTACATGCATGTGGAGACCTGAGGTTGATACTGGGTTCATCCTCCATCTCTCTTCCACCTTGCTCACTGACACAGGGGCTCTCAATCAAACCCAGAATCCATAGATGTGGCTAACCTAGTTAGCCAGCGTTCTCTGGGGATCTCCTGCTCTGCCTTCCAAGGCACCAAGCTTACCCGGTATTTATGTGTAGTTCTGGTGGATCTGAATTCCAGCCCTCATACGGGCACATCAAGGATTTCAACTGATGAGCCACCACCCTAGACCCTGCACCAGGTTCTGAGCTTGCTTTTACAACTCTTTGAGGACTACCTGAATTATTTTACTGACAAGGCTCTGAGATGTTATTCAACCTTGCCAAGGTCACACAGCTAATAGATGCCAAGCTAGAATGAATGTCTGGAAGAATCCTGAGCTCTGATAGTCTTTATATAAGACTCCACTAAACTTTCTTTCTGAATAGCTCTTGGAGTCTCTGCTGGAAGGGACTCTTGGGCAGCCTGTTTTCATATGAAATCTCTGGGCTCGTGTTCTTGGAGATCAAAGTGAGCCGACCTGAAGTCTTCTCAAATGTCCTCATCATTGTCTCAGTTCAGGTTTCTGCATCACTGTAAGGACTGTAGGCTCACACACCATGCTCCTGCCCACCCTAGAAACCCTGTTCCCTCTCTCCCATCACATTTGCGGAGAGCCCTGGCCACCTCTGACACACTCTTGACTTCAGGAAAGCTACAGGGCCCACAGTCGTGAGGACCACATTGAAGGGCACAAGGTCAGGCTGCAGTCCAGTCTTTTTTCCTCTCTGTCTGTGACCCAGATGTCTTGGAGTTGATCTTGGGAAGGGAAGGAGATAGGGCACAATGACCTTGGAAAACTGCAGCCGCATCTTGGCAACCGACCTGATGGTGAGATTCCTGAGGCTGCAGTTAGCTCGTTCCCACTGTACCAGAAGCTAAGGCACCAGGGCATTCTCCCACACGTACACCAACAAAGCACCTGTCTCCTCTAGATGCTGATGCCATTATAACATTATTTGATTGTGATTTTGACACCCTCCACTTCTGTGGCAAAGATGACCCTTAAAAGATGATTTGGTCCACCATGATTTGGGAGGGAAAAAGGGTCACCTTATTTCATGAATATTCCACATACCTCATAAATATTCATAAAACTCCTGTAAAATCCACAACATACAGCCCACTGGGCAGTTCTTTGCCTTGAGTGCAACCACTCCAGTCTCTCTTTAGAGAGTTTGTTTGGCTTAGCTTTGCTCAATAAACTTTTGCCTAGACTCCATCTCTTTTATGTGTGTATTTTGCGTGTGTGTGTATGTGTGTGTGTGTGTGTACATATGCATGCTGGTACATATGCGTGTGTGTTTATGAAGTTAAGGATTGATGCTGGGTATCTTCTTCTACCCCTCTCCACCTTATTTTTTTGAGACAGAATCTCTCCCTGAACCAGAAGCTCATCAATTCTGCTAGGCTGGCTGACCAGTGAGCTCCAGGGATCTGTAGTCTCAAGCCTCCCAGGCTCTGAGAGGTAGCCTGTGCTGCCACTGGGGCCTTTTGTGTCCATGCTGGGAATCCAAATGGAAACATTCTCTTCTGAAGGGCTTAGGGAGGAGCCTAAGCCTAAGACTCAACAAGGAAATGAAAACAAAGCCCAGGAAGTCAACAAAATTCACAGGCTGGAAGCTCCTGTAGTCACAGGATTAACAGGGTTGTCCCTGCAGGAACATAAGCAGAGACAACTGTTGGGGAGCAGAGACTTTCTGAGAAACCATGATGTCTGCAGGTTGTTCAGGAGCTCTGGGACTGCAGCTTTTACAAGCTGCCACTCTTGTTGTACCTGGCTTTTCAATGAGACAGCTGTCTTTGAGTCACCTACGCTCCTGTAACTCACTGGCCCCCTAAACTTGACTTGGATGGCATAGTGTCCTTGGTCTTCCGTTGGTGCCTTGTCTGCCGAAAATAGGTGTTTGTTCACATCTCTCTGGAAGTCAGCAGCAACCCTATGTGAGGCCCCCATGAGCCTAAAGGCTCCAAGCCTGCTTCTCACTTCCTTTCCTTTGCATAGAAAGCTGTTTGATATGGAAGCCACAGGGCTCTGGACATTCAGGAGTACCCCAAACAGACTTGTCAACTGATGGATTAATTTGTTGATTGAACATTTTCCCAGATTAAACTTCAGCAGTTTCTCTAGCAAAAGTCAATCCTCCTCTTGGGAGCATTCAAGTTTCCTTCTGGTCCTCTGGGGCATTCAAGCTGTGGTATATGCAGCACACACCCCAATGATAAAGTCCTCAATAACTACAGAAGGAGCTGGCAGGATGATTTAGATCTAAAGTCCAGAGCAGGGCAATTACATCTGGCTCCCAGCTTTACAAAATTGAAATAATCTTTATCTGAATTTTAAAAGGTATGCTAACATTATAACGTCAAATGTCAAATGTGGCGGTGACTTATCCTACCCATATGAGAGATGACGCGGACGGGGCAGAGCCTTAATATGCATGTGGCCGCCACTTAAAGGTTAAACACGTCTGCTGCGATCCGGTGAGCTAATTGTACTTTTATTGATCGAGTTTGGAATCTGAATAGCATCAGGGAAATGAAATTCTTGAGGCCAGTCTTACTGCGTGGGTCTTCCTCATCCTCTCTGGACAAATGAGACATTTGGTGAAGGAACTCATCTCACAGGGCCTGCTGTCCTGCTAAATTATTTTCTATTTCTCATTAATTCTTGTCTTCCTTTTGCCCACACCTCCCAAGCCCTTCATGCCCTCCCTTGCCCGTCTGAGTTGCATCAGCTGTCAAAATCTCCTGCTCTCTGAGGCTGGTCCTCGCTGCTCCACGAACTCTACCCCATCTCGGTCCAGGGCTCCTGGGACCCAGCCATCAAGGCTTAATTATGTACTTCTGGAGTGCTTACTAATGATCTCATCTATGGTTCTTGGGGCTCTGTCCACGGCAGACACTAGCTTTTTATATAGCGAACACGTCCTAAGTAATCATAGGAACATATAAACTGCTATAAGAACTATAAGAGCTGCTTTAAGACTGGCACAGGGGACTGAGAATGGAGCTTAGTTGGCAGAGTGTTTGCCTAGCATGCATACCTGCCAGTTTGATCCCCAGCATCACTTACACAGGGGGTGCCTGTCTGTAACCCTAACACTTAGGAGCTGGAGGCAGAAGGATCAGGAGGCCATTCTCCACTACATACTGAGTTCCAGGTCAGCCTGGGCTACATCTCAGGAAAAAGCAGACAAGAAGAAACACACACACACACACACACACACACACACACACAAAAAGGGGTATTAACAAGGCTCAAGCAGAGGCAAGTGCCTTGAGGGTGTTGTGTAACTATTTCCTGCGGGGGAGGAGGGAGAAGGGAGCCTCATAGGCTCACTCAGGAAGCAAACAAAAATTACAAGTTTCTGGAAGCTCCTGGACCCTAGCATTCTCAAGGCTCCTTCCCAGTAATTATATAAATAGTGACGGTAGCTGGGGAGAGAAGCCTCCTACCTTCTGTGGTGCCTGTAAGTCATGCTGGAAGAGCCAATGATACAGGTTTTGTAAACCTTCACAAGCCGGAGTGGGCTTTTCGGTGACGCAGCTGCCTTTGAGTCTCCCACGCTCCTGTTAGTAACTCAAATATCCTCACTGTTTCACCAAACTTGCCTTAGGTGATACTGTTTCACTGATCTGTCGCTGGCATCCTATCCGGGTGTATAGACGTTTGCTCATGCCTCCTGGGGAAAAGTCAGACAGCATGAGGAACTAGAGGTCAGGAGAGCTTCGCCTGCGTGAGGGGCGGTAAGCTGCACCTTGATGTGTGCTGGGGGACACTCGTGGGAAGATCCAGCGGATGAAATGTTTATGGCGTATGTGCTTTACCATATGTACATAATGCCTCAATAAAAACAACACGCAGTAATACAAACGTGCCTGTCCGCTGAGCCTCCCCTGTGTCTCATGTGCCTGGACCTGCGTTAGCTTTACTTATTTGGTGAGTGGTGTGAGCGGTGCACAAGGGCGAAGATTGACATCAGCTGCCTCTCTCACTCACTCTCCACCTTAGGTTTTGAGACGGGGTGCCTCACTGACCCTGGAGCTCACTCTTTCAGCTAGACTGACCAGCAAACCCAGGAACCTCCTCTTTCTGTCTCCTCAAGGCTGGGATTACAAAGTGCCTTGCTGTTTATGTTGGAGCTAGCGTTCAAACTCAAGTCCTCGTGCTTATGTGGCAACCATTTTCCACTAAGCCATTACCTCATCAGCTTTCTTACCCGGCCCTTCATCGCTCCTCATCCTCCCCCTTCCTCACCAAATTCTAAGGATGGATTTCCATGCCAGCTGTGGTGGCACATGCCTTTAATCTCAGTACTCAGGAGGCAGAGGCAGGGGGGTATCTATGAGTACAAGGCCAGCCTTCTACAGTGCTAGTTCCAGGACAGACAGGGTTACATGGAGAAAACAAAACTCCAAGCAAATAAACAACATGGATGCCTCATGTGACGTCAGCGCACAGTGGGTCGGAGCGGGGCAGAGCAGAGCAAGGGAGCGCTGTGGAGCCAGGGGCAGTGCAGAGAAGGAGATGAGGTGCCTGCAATGAACACATCACTCCTGGATCATGGGACTGGAGCCTGAGTATTCGTGAAACAACAGAGAAAGTTCCAGATGAAGTCAGAGGAACATGCCGGACCAGCAGTAAGGAGGCTTGCTTTTACTCTGAGTATCACAGGGCTATTTAACATTTGGAACGGGCTATGGAATGACAGACTTAGGAAGGCCCCTAGCTGCCAAGTGGACATCCAACTTGTGGCTGGAGAGATGGAGGAAGGAGGCCAGCAGGACCGCTCTACAGTGTCTGGGTAGACAAAACAGGAGCCTGATCATGGGGAGATGTCATGAGCCTTTTTGGCAGCTGACAGGGTCCCTGGAAAGGCTGATTCTGGGCTCATTTTTGTCCCTCGATGAAGACCCCACTGGAGAAATTACAGTCACTCCAGAGACACGACATTAACAGCTAATTGAGTGAGTTATTTTTTCTGGTTCTCTTGTGCAGTCTTTCTACTCCTCTCCAACAGGGCAGGTCTCCAGGGATGTACAGCACCTTTCAAGACAAGAGAAGAACGCTCCGGAACTTATATTCACAGCCAGTTCTCAGTCTGCAGCTCTCCAGAGTTGCTGTTTGTGCCAACGAGGAGTATAGAGCATCTGTAGAACTGTAGGCATGTCTGGAGTCAGGGTCTGAACCTGGGCCCTGGAAGCTCTTACAAGCTAGGCTCCGCTTATAGGCCAAGGATAGGCACAATTAATAGTGAAAAGCAGAGAACGTAGGAAATAGAACAAAGGTTTAGTGACTCTTCCACTATCAAGTCTGTCTTTGGGGTCCTGACATGAGGTTTAGGTTTAAATAGAGGGCAGGAACAAGCACAGCTAAGCAAGTGAGGGCGGTACTGTTACTAACCCATGCAGTCTCTCCTGCTAAGTGGCCTGACAAGTCTCTTCCCAGCAGACAAGCTCCTTCTCTGCTGGAATCAGGCTTCAGCCTTTCTCTTTTCCCAGCATGAGATTGCTGGGGAGGGGCTGGAGAGATGGCTTGGTAGTTAAGAGGCCTGGCTGCTCCTGCAGAGGTTCACTTCCTAGCACCCACATTGATGCTCACAATGATTTGTAACTCCAGGTCCAGGGAAGCCAGTGTCCTCTTCTGGCCCCACTCAGGTACTGCATGCATCTGGTGCATACACATGTGTGCAGGTAAGATATCCACACACATAAAATAAAAATTAATTTAAAAATAACAAAAAAAATAAATAAATAAAGGTTCCAAGGGAAATTCTAATTACTGGAGGCCTGTTGTCTCAGTAGTCTGAGAGCCAAAGAGAGGGACATAAATGTCTCTTTAGAATAACTTTATTCCCGTTCCATAGGTGACCCCCCCATTTATAAATATACTTGTTGGAAGAGATCACTAGACTATTTTCTGGTGGGCTGGGTGACAGGGAAGATTTCGAGTTCCTTGGCCGACAGGGCAAACTCCAGGTTCTTCAGCGGGGATCTTGAGTGTCCCTGTTTTTCCCAGCCCTGCCGACCACTCTTCTGTATCACCTCTCCTGCTCCATCTTCCTGTTCCCTCTGTAGACAGGAAACTCCTCCCCACCGCCCGTCCATCAGATCGTCAGGCTTTTCCAGCCTGCGGGACAGTGCTGCCCACATTCAGAGTGAGTCTTCCCATCTTAATTCACCAGATCTAAAAACTCCCCTACAGACATGCCTGGGGTGTGTCTCCTGGGTGATTCCAAATGCTGACAAGTTGAGAATGAGGATTAATCAGCAGAGTTTTAACTGATAACACTGTTGGGTTCTGCTGATTGCTGTCTGCACGTGTGTCAGGTGGCAGGGTAGAGGTCTGCCCCACCAAAGAGAGCGATGGACTAAAGCAGCCTTATGGAATTTTATCTTTAATTAACTGTGATGTTTAAGGTAAGGGGGGGAGAGAGACAGAGACAGAGACAGAGACAGAGACAGACACCAGCTCCGTTTACTGAACACACCTTAAAACAACAAGAATAAGCAAGGACCCCTTTATAGAGTCATGAACACACCCTTTGCCTGTATCTTGGTCTCTAACATCGTTTGTCTCTAAGGGCTACCAAGAGAACGTGGCTGCTACAGGCAGAGATAGCCTGGAACATCCTTTTTTTTTTTGTCAGAAAACTAAAGAAGACTTGAAGACTAACGGGGAGAGGACACAGGACCCAGCTGGAGGAAGATTCACGGCACAAAACTCTACGACAATTTGAGCATCAAAGAGGATGGCTTTAGTAATGGATATCAGCACATTGAAAAAAGTGATGAGTTTATCATTATGAGAGAGGAAGAGGGAGAAACAGGAGCAGTGTGGGGTGTAGAATGAAAGGATACAAAAGTTTAGTCTTTGCAAAAGGAAGTCGGTTAGTAAAGGTGGAGAGGACAAGAGAGTTTATAAAACCACCTTATTACAACCAGCAATATACTTGATTTAGACAACCAGGATCAGGGCGTCCTTAAAAGGTCCCTGGAGTAAATATATGCTCATAGACTGTAACTATTAAGCATACCTCCTGCCCATAGTTTATCTAGGACAGTATTCTCATGTTTCCAGTTGATGTCCGAGTCTCAAGTTTTATATATATATATATATTTATAAACTATATCTTTCTATACACATTTATGATAAAAATTTACAGATTAGTCATAATAAGACATTAATAACTAAGAATATGTAACAAGAACAAGACTAACATGCAACTAATAATAATATGCAACAAGGGCAATTATAATAATAAATCTATTTTGTGAGGCAGGGTCTCACCATGCAGCTGAGGATGATCTTGAACTCCCGATCCTCTTACCTTTGTCTCATGACTGCTATCATGCCTGGTTTATATGGTGCTGGGGTTAGAACCCAGGGCTTCATGCACGCTAGGCAATTACTACCAACTGAGGTTCACCCTCACTCCTTAAACGATATAGTTCGGTGAAAGCTATGCGAATGTGCTGCCCTCCTCCAAATCTTACTGTTACCGCACACTTCTGCCTTCACTTGCTTCCCAGCTTCTCCTTGGCTCCTCTGAACGGCCAGCATCACACTTCTTGCTCTCTGGCTTACTTTACTAAGTAAAGTAAGAGTTACCTGATCACATGTCTGAAGTTCCACAGCAGTTGGTCCGGTAGCCAAGAGGGCTGCCGTGTGGTTGACAGGCGGATGCTCTGGTTGACGGGTCTGGGCAGTAGGATGATTCGTGACTCAGGCATGAAGGAACAGGACAGTGCAAAATTTCATCAAGACTTTTCAGTATTGCAAACAGTTTGAAATCTATCTGTCATTTATTTCTGGGATATTTCACTTAGCATTTTCAGGCCGTGGTTGATCGTGAATGACTGAAATGATAACTGTGATTAGATTGTACAGAAGGGTCCTCCAAGTCAGAGCATTCCCTCCAGGAAGAAGGGAGAAGCTCATGAGTTAAAAACCTTCACCGTCTATGGAAGGCGACGCTTACAACATTCAAGAGGGCCTTTTCCTGGGTTATAGAGGCAGT
The DNA here is from genome assembly GCA_026225945.1 of Cricetomys ansorgei. NCBI lineage: Eukaryota > Metazoa > Chordata > Mammalia > Rodentia > Nesomyidae > Cricetomys > Cricetomys ansorgei. The sequence goes on along the minus strand of JAMJFZ010001228.1, from coordinate 7,286,133 downwards.
GAGCACCTGCTGAGGAGCAGGGGCAGACTCTCACCAGTCTAGTTGTTGAGAAGAGATTCTCAGCTCTTGGAGCTACCAGCGAGTCCTGCAGAAAGCTCCAGGGATGCAGTACCCTCCCTCTGACTTACCAGCAACTGGAGGGATGGCTCAGGAGTTCAAGGCACTTGTTGATTTTGCAGAGGTTTGTTTCCCAGCACCCATACTGGGCAGCCCACAGACACTTGTATGTAACTCCAGTTCCAGGGGATCCAGTGCCCGGTTCTGGTTTCCACAGGCACTGCACTTATGCGTGTGTGTGTGTGTGTATGCACACGTGTGTGCGTGCGCGTGTGTGTGTATGTGTTCCTAAATGTACGTAGAGAGACACCTAAGTTGAAATAAACCTTTTTTTAAAAGAAAAAAATAATCAATTACAAATGCCCAGTTGGTGAAGCGCTTGCTGTGCAAACACGAGGACCTGAGTTCGATCCCCAAGACCCAGTAAAAAAAAAAAGTTGTAACCTCAGCTCTGGGAGGGTACAGACAAGAAGATCTTTGGGGATTGCTGGTGCACCAGCCTGGCCAAATTACCTCTAGATTCAGTGAGAGAGCATGTTTCCAAAAACAAGGCGGACAGCAGCAGAGGAAGAAGACCTCTAACTCCAATCCCCACACATGCCCCCAGATGCACAAGATACACGACACGACACGACACACACGCAAGAACCAATGAAAGGGCTCCAAAGGGGCCTAAGAGACGGATGCCATGGGTCAGCTTCGGTTGGTTATTGGATAGAAGGGATGAAAAGCAGAACGGAGGACCACGTGGGAACAACAAGAAACTGGGCGTGGCACTGCTAAGCTAACTCTCTTAGGCCTGAGTGCTGCGTGGTGAGTCTGTAGAAGAATATCCGTACGCTCTACACATCTCCCCATGTACATGGAAGGATGGAGTGTCATGGTGTCTGCAACTTAATCTCAAATGGCTCAGAGACACAGAGAGAAAATAAATCTTGGTGAGGGATTTCAAATCATGAAAAGTAAAAAGAGCAGAGAAGAGGTGTGGCATCAGGGTGTTCAGGAAGGAAAGATGGGAGAAGGGCTGGCGACGGAGCATGGGCCGAGGGTTTGTGGACTAAGGTGCTGACAGGCTGCGATGAAGCAATGTTCTAAGATCTTCCCTCTTCTCCATTCAGCGAAGCCCCTGCCCAAAGCCAGGCTGTGGAGTATACGGAACACTGCCCAGAGCAGAGCTGGACAAGCAAGGAGAGAAGGCCACGCCCGACAGACCCCGTTCTTCCAGCCACAGCACAGTGCTTCAGAACAGGACGGTGCCCTTTTATACAAGGCTGGGGTGACGGTGCTGTGGCTGAGGGCCTTTGGCGCACAGGCATGAAGACTTCAGTTCAAATCCCCGGCACCGTGTCAGAAACTGGACACGGCTACATGCGTCTGTAAGCTCAGCCCTGGGAGTACAAGGGGTTCTGGGAGCTCAGTGAGCAGCTACCTTAGATAAAAGGCAAGCTTCTGGTTCAGTGAGAGACCCTGTCTCAGGGGAGTAAGGTGGAAAGTAATAGGGGAAGATGGTGGCCTTCTTCTCAGGCCTCTTGCATGAATTCATATAACTGTACCTGTATGTGCATGCACCTCACACACAACACAGCACACTCAATACGACGAAACACACACACAAAATAAGATACATATGTAACACACACACACACACACACACATACACACGCCATCCGGCCCCCTGCAGCCCCCTCCTCTGCCGCTCCTGCCCAGCCCATCACAATGACGGAATGCACTATCAGAGCAATGATTCCCCTCCAACACAATAATTACAAAACACTTAGCGCTCTTTCTAAATGATTATACGTTTTATTTAAATATTTATCTTTCTCAAATTTGACTGAAAAATCTATAAGTAATTAGTTATCAGCCCAGCTACCGGCTGACAGGCGGTTTCCTTAATTTTCTATGCAGTCGACGGGGTTTTAACTCTGAAATTATTCTAGTCACAGCATCCTTCAAAGGTCTAAATGGGAAAAAAAAAAGTTAAATGCCTTAATATCTTTGAGATTTGCAAAGATATTTGAGGATTTGCTGAGGGATTCGGTGTAGGATGAAGAAAGTGTTTTGTTAGCGCGGAGACTGGCTTGCATCTCCGCTTTGAAAGGAAATGTGAAACCCAAATGCACAGAGAGGGCCCAGATGAGAGCGCCGAGCACTCATTCGTGCCTCTGTAGCCTGTGCCTTTGAGGCCCAGGTTACACTGGTTCAGAGGCATGTGGGAATGTGTGCCACCTTCCTCTGGCAAGGGTAACTGCGGTGAACAAGGATAAAATGCAAACTAGCAAACACTAATTATAAGGTGTCTAAATTATCATTGAAGTGCAAATCCCCTCCCCATACAATTCTGTATGACCGCACTGGAGGAACAGGTTTGTGCTCTGCCCCGAGAAGGGTTTCACCTCACTGGATTTTTCTTAAAAGATAAGTCTCAGAACTGTGTAGTTCTGGCTGTCCCGGAACTCTCTATATAGACCAGGCTGTCCTCCAACACAGAGATCTGCCTGCTTTGACCTTTCGAGCACCAATCCTGATTTTGAGCCTCAGAGCCCAGGTAAGAAGAGCTGAGTGCAGTAGTGTGCGCTCGTAATCCTTGCTCTGGGGAGGTGGAGACAGGAGGGCCGCTGGAGCTCCTGGGGCAGCCAGTTCAGCCTACTTCTACTTGGTGTGCTCTAGGTCAATGAGAGACCCTGGAGAAAAAAAGAAGAAGAAGGAAGTAAAAGAAAAGAGGATGATGCCATGCATGAGGTTGTCCTCTGGTCTCCATATGCTTATGCTTGTGCAACTACACACATACATACACATGCATCGTCTGTATGCATGTGTGCATATGTGCACGCGCATGCGTGCTTGCACACACACACAGACAGACACAGAGAGAGAGACAGAGAGAACACACACACACACAGAGAATCTTGTCTTTTACTACAGAAGTTTATTTTTAGTTATATATGAAATAAATGCTTTTGTGCAGTGTTGGAAAAAAGGGGATGCATAGACTTGACATTTCGTATTGTTTGCAGGTGTTGGATTCATGTGGGGAATGTCTGATTGCTTATGATTTGCACCTGAGTAGTTCTGCATCAATGAAAACACCTGAGCTCAGATGCTCAGGGTTCCACTGGCAGTATGGCACTGGTCGTGACGGCGGTTCCCTCTGCTGAGGTCAGGCAGGACTTCCATGTATGAGAATGCCTCCTTGTCTCCTTGCTGAGCTGTCACAGAAACGTAGATGTTTAGGGCAGCATTTGTGGTTGGGCTTCCAGGCACAGCCAAGCCTAAGCCCCAGGCAACACAGGGTAAAGAAGATGTGGCTGCAGCTCCATTTTGGCACAGAACTTCTGAACACACACAAATGCACACACTTCTGTGCATCTATGCACTGAGAATTATTGCTATCACATGAAATGGGTGTGGTGGTACATGCCTATAATCCCAGTATTTGGGAGACTGAGGCGGGAGGATTACTATGAATATCTGCCCATTTCAGGAGACCTCAAAAGCAACCTTTACACAAGAACTATTCTGTGCATGCAGAAAGTGGGTATGAGTGTTTTTTGAATAGGTAGTGTGGTACATGCATGTACATACACACATAAAGCACCACGCCCTGCAATGGCCAGGATGGTTTCTAAGGTCCTAAGACCCTTGTCTTAGTTGTGTTTCTATTGCTGTGATAAAACACCACAACCAAAAGTAAATTGGGGTAGAAAACGTTTATTTCAGTTTACAGTTCTATATCACAGTCCATCATGGAAGAAAGTCAGGGCAGGGAGCTGGAGGCAGAGCCCTGGGGGAATGCTGCTAACTGGCTTGCCCAACCTGCTTTCTTATTGCACCCCAGAACCACCAGCTCAAAGGGGGCATAATGAGCTGATCTTCTTACATCAATCATTAATTAAAAAAAAAAACAAACCCAGCCCAGAGTCAAATTTGGTGGGGACATTTTCTCAGTTGAGTTTCCCTTTTCTTAAATGGTTCTAGTTTGTGTCAAGTTGACAAGAACAAACAAAACCAAAAAAAAAAAAAAAGAAAGAAAAAGAAAACACAACAACCACCACCAAACCAAGACAACTCTATCCCCTGGGATTCCTTTCTCCTTTCCAAGTCTGCTCCTCTCCAGTAAAAAGAGAACAGGCCCTCCTCCCTTCAGCATTCTCGCAGGATCCTGCCCTGGCCACACGTTGCACGGGCCAGTTGAGAAGCCGTCCCCAAGGGACAGAATGTAGGACACAGAGGTCAGTCCAAGGCTAGGGACCAATCTTTTCTGCCTGTGCTACGGAACAGAGATATCTGTTGTTTTTAACCCCCTCCCCACATACTTTGGGGGGTATGTGGGTGTGGTAGAAACACCAGTTCCTGGCAATTAGTCTCAAGGTCTACTTTGACTCCTACAGGCATGAGTGCATCTATGCATGCAAGTCTGTTTTCGAATATACATGTACACCTGTGAGATGTACACACAGATGTGCATGTCTAAGTATATCCCCGTATGTACTTATGCACCCGTGTGTATATGCATGTCATCATGTCTGTGCACATGTGTGTGAGAATGCACATGTACACGTTTATGTACTCAATGCAGTGTTCTTTCTCCCCATCTGCCGAAGGGCAATGGTTGCTGTTAGCTAATATTTCTGAGTAAGTCAGGGAGCACCAGATTTGGGGGGCAAGGGTAGGACTGGGGTGCCAGAGGCCAAGAGGAAGGAGGAGGATTGTTGATGACAGGGCATGCAGTGGCTACTTGCACACATATGTTCATCCCCAGATCTTAATGCATGTGCTCATTAATCATGGCATGCCTAAACCATGGCTCTCAATGATGAACTGAGACTAAATCAACATCTCATAGAACCTAACAGTTAACATCTAGATCAAGGTCCTGAAATACGACTCAGCTAGGTTGTGAGCTGTGCAGGTATCAGGGGAAGATCCCCATCGGCAGATGTGGGGGAGGGCAGCACGAGGCAACCACTGGCAACCAAGGATAGCCTGCTGCCCATCAGGGTGTCAGAGTTTCAACAAAGAGAAACATAAATCCAGATCCCAGGTAAATAGGTCCAGATATAAGAAGGGCTTTGCAGGGCTGTAGCCGGGTCAGTAGAGTACTAGCCTAGCATACAGGAAGCCACCCCCCCCACACACACACACAAGCCAGCATCAACCTAGCATGATCCTGCATATCTGTAATCCCAATGCCTGGGACTTGGAGGCAGGAGAATTAGAAGTTCAAGGTTATCTTTGCCTACATAATGGTTTTGAAGTCAGACTGAGCTACATGAGACCCTGTCTCAAAACAAACAAACAAAAAACAAACACCCCCAAAACTTTGCAGACTATGCCTACAGGCTACCATGCACCCTGGGCTCCCAATTTACAGCAAAGCAAATGAGCTCAGAGTGCGGATGTGATTTTCCTCTAGCCACCGAGCCTGAACCAGAACCACAGACACTCGGAAAGCCAGTCAGAACCCACCAGTCTGAACTGGTCCAAACTGGGAGACCCTCTCCTCTTTTCTCAGAGCACTCTCTTCTCTGTCTCCCCTGGTGACAGGATCTGGGTTCTTTTAGTGTTGTACAAAAAGCATAAAGGTATTGGCGTTTTTCTTTTTCTTTTTCTTCTGGCTGTCAATCCACAGTGTGGGCCCCAGATCTCCTCTTACATGTCCCACAGCCCTTGATGGCAGAGGTCTGGGGGCTTCCCACAATCTAGCAGGAAGGGGCGGGTCCCCCACAGCCCTGGGCAGGTAGCAGGGAGTTTCACTATGAAGTTGCCTGGCTTGCCCTTTAGCGCATTCCAGCCTTCCTGTCACCAGCGCCCCAGGGGTCCTGTTTCCATTGTGACCCATGGACAGCATAAACCAAAATGTCTGGAGAAATGGCTTTGCCTTCTCTAACTTCACCAAGGAGCTGGGTGCTCTGATGTCATGGATAGGGAGAAATGGATGGATCCAATGTGCACAGTCAGGCATTCCAGGCGACAGAGTGTCCAAGTGTCCCCCACATGAGAGACAGACAAAGGCCAAATGCTCCATACTCCCTACACGTGCTGCCTCGTGCCTTCTTGAGCCACCTAGTCAACTGTCTTGCCTCAGCATTCTCAGAAGGACGGGCCAAGAAGGGATGCTTTGTGAACGGGGATGGCGCTGAGGCTCTGCTCTTAAGGCAGACTTCTGAGGGTAACATGAACCTGCTGACATTCCCCCATGTTAGCCCTTTACCTTCACCCCATCGCCCTAACATCTCCCTCCTGTTTCCAGCCACTCAACTGGCAGGTGGAGGCGCTTTCAGACCTGGCCTCTCCATTTACTGTCAGTGCCACAGATTCAGCTCCTGTTCCTCCTGGTGTGCTCCTCATCAAATGAGAAACCCTGTTAAAGAAAAAGCTCCCGAGGACAACACATGAGGCTGACCTCAGGGCTTCTACATACATGCATGGTCATGAGCGCCTACACACACTCTCGCACACAGGATCTGGGACCAGCTGGTTAGTAAATGGCTGCTCTTTAAGGAGATTTGAGTAATTTCTTTTTTTCTAAAGATTTTAGTGTGTGTTGTGTGTATGTGTTTTATGTGTGTGTCTTGTGTGTGTGTGTGTTTTGTGTGTGTTGTGTGTATGTGTTGTGTGTGGGTATGTGTGTGTGTTGTGTGTGTGTTTTGTGTGTATGTGTTGTGTGTGTGCTGTGTGTATGTGTTGTGTGTGGGTATGTGTGTGTGTTGTGTGTGTGTGTTGTGTGTGTGTGTTGTGTGTGTGTTGTGTGTGTGTGTTTTGTGTGTGTTGTGTGTGTGTATGTGTGTGTGTGTTGTGTGTGTGTTTTGTGTGTGTGTGTTGTGTGTGTTGTGTGTGTGTGTTGTGTGTATATGTGTGTGTGTTGTGTGTGTGTTGTGTGTGTGTGTGCGCACATGTGTGCATGCATGCATGCATCCCCACAGGCAGCTGGTAGTGAACGGATGATCCCGTCTTCCTCCAGAGCCTGCTCCTTCTCGGCCTTTCACAGCAGTCACAACCGACTCTTGCTTTGCTTCCCCGGGCCCCAGTCCTGGAGTCCTTATGTAGCACACGCCCTAAGCACCGCCTTCATCCACACCTAGAGTTGACTGCTGCCTGCATCACCCACTGCCCACCCTCGGCACAAGTGTCACCATTCACTGCACGGATCACAGCAGTAGCCTAACAGCCCTGTCTCCTCTTGTCTCAACCCTTGTCAGGGTAGCTCCATTTCAGCATCTTAACGGCGGACCTCAACCATCCTGATGCTGCGACCCTTTAATACAGCTCCTCATGCAGCGACCCGCAACCATACAGTTCTTTTCGTTGTGACTTCATAACTGTAATTTTGCTGCTCTTATGAATCATCATGTGAATATCTGATATGCAGATGGTCTTAGCTGACCCCTGTGAACGGGTCGTTCGACTCCAACAGGTTGAGACCCACAGGTTGAGAACTCTGACCTACACACGCATGTCTCCTCCGGTTTAAGCCCTCACAACACCATCCTGTCCTTGGCTCACCTCTTGTTGCACTCCTGTTGTGATGGCTGGTTTCAGTTGTCAACTCGACACCATCTAGAGTCACCTGGGAAGGGGGTCTCAATGAGGAATGATCTAGATCACACTGGCCTGTGGGCATGTCTGTGAGGGATTCTCTTAGTTGGGTTAACTGAGTGGGAAGACCCTGAAAGTCTGCAGACAGCGTTTCACAGGCTGGATAGAAAGGAGAGTGAGCGGTGCGCGAGCAGGCAGGAGTCAGCTCACTGCCCTCTGCTCCGGACTGTGGACAGCTCCCACTGCCTGACTTCCCTGCAGTGACAGACTATAACCAGGGAGTGTAAGCTAAAGAAACCCTCTCTTGAGTTGCTTTCATAAGAATATTTTATCACAAGGACCAGAAATGAAACTAAGGCATCCATTCTTGCTTTTGTGCTGGCTACTGGGTTCCTCACCGTGCCACACGTGTTCCAGGCTCGTCCTGCCACAGGGCCTTTGCACCGGCGGCTGCGCTGTCTGCGAATGTCCCTTCCCCAGGCGGCTGCTTCCTATCTCAGCCACTTGGCTGGAAAGTCGTCCTCACGCCAAGCCTTCATTCCCTTCCCTTCACTTTACTTCTTTGTTCTTGGAATAAATTTCTTCCTAATGAGTCATGTAGCTAATTATTTCCTTGTTTATTGACTGTCTACCTGATGGTAGGCAAGCTGCATGAGGATGGATGGACAGTGTTTCTTGCTTCCTGCCTCGGGGCCCACACTCCCTCAGTACAGAGCTAGTTCTCCACAGCTCAGCTAATCTTGCAGACCCAGCAGACCCAACAAACAGATGGGAGCTATGCCTTCCAGAAAGCAGCTGATTCTCAGGGGGTCTGGGCCCGCTATTTAGAAGTAACTCAACTAACCCACCAGCTATGACAGGTCCTTCAACCCAGGAGCCAATCAATCACATAGAAGCCAGCCCCCTTTCCCCTGGGACCTGACTCTCCATTCTACAACCAGAAGCCAGATTGGAGTCAGTCTACCTGATGCAATAGACTAGAGCCTGGCACCCATCAGGGGGCAGATGAGGGCCAGGTAGAGGTCTGCAGAGATAGATCCACCCCCCCCACCCCGTACCCATACTGTCTCCTGCTAGGTCCTGGGATGGCATGGACCCTACGTTCCTATCTGCCATGCTTGTGAGGCCCAAGGAGAGTCTTCGGATCCTAGGGTCAGAGCCTTGGAGAGCAGAGGACAGGGCCAGGGTTTGCAAGCACCAAGAGTAGGGTAGGCTGTGAAGCTCAGCGGTCCCACGTGTTAATTACCAGTGCTGATGAGTCTTCAATCAGTTGGGGCCTCGGCCCCTAGCACGAGGTGTTTAAGGAGGTGGTTTCCCTCCTGTACCCCCGTAACAGTGTGAGGTGCAGAGCACTCAGGAATCTAAATAAGGCGTGCCCACTGAAACGAGCCGGGTGTGAAGAGCAGAGGGGCACCAGCCGGGTGGGGTCCTGAAGATGCTTACGCAGCCAAGGTGCTCCCGCCTTCTGAACAATTCTCAGGGAAACTTGAGGGTCCATAACAATACTTTTGAGTTTCCTAGATCATTTTCTTAAGGAATCTGGATCACAGGTGAGACAGAGGGCTGGAAACACAAACGCAGTTGGAGAAGCTGGGGAGAAGGTTCAATCGGCAGAGCACTTGTCTATAAGCACGCGGCTGTAAGTTCAATCCCCTGAGCCCATGTGGAAAATTATGGGCAAAATAGTGCACATCTTTAATCCAAACGCTGGGGACAGGCAGATCCTTGGGGCTCAATGGCTGGCCAGCCTAGCCTACTTGATGAGAGACAGCATCCCGAGAAAGGGCACACCCAAGGTAGGACACACTCAAAGTTACCCTTGCATGCACGAACACACACACACACCTTAAAACCACACCAGTACGTTACCTTACCCTAATGGAATAGGCCAGAGAGATTGAAAGTAGGCTCCCATCTGGAGCCGAACATAGCCATGTATCTAATCATATTCTTCGCTGTACTTAATTGAATACTTCTCACCAAGGCCAGGACGTGCTAATGGCTTTACAGGCATTGTGACATGATGTTAGTGTCAACCTGGTCAAGTAGATTTTCCTCTTTTCATTTTACAGATGTGAAAACAGTCTGTGGGGATGGGGCAACACATCCAAAGGTACCCAGCTAGCAGGTGCTTGAACACATGCTTGCCTTGTCCTGGGAGTTTTTCCCTTTGGAAGCCTCGTGAGGGCAAAGAATGGGTTCATCCATCGGGTTCATCGGCTGCGCTGACACCAAGGGAAGCTTTGTCATGCTGGGAACCTAGGGCATGAGAAAGGAAAGGATGTAAGCTGGGACTCAGGTCTGCCTCTGTGTGTCCTGCAGAAACCACATTCCCATATCTCCCACGTACTAGCCTGCTGGTCATTCCTCTCTTTGGTTTGATAGCTATACAATTAATCTCTGACAGGTGAAGAAGGGGGTCTCCCCTGCTGTGGTCCCCAAGCTGCCTGGAGAGTAAATATTGATTTTTGGAGAACTGAGAGGACAGATTCATTTATGAGTCAGTTCTGAGCCAAACCACATTTTGAGTGGCATCTCACGCTGAAGGATGGTGGCTTGTTCTTTTGGCTGGCACTCTGAGTATGAGGGAGAGGTGGGGCTCTCTGCAGACCACTGGAGAAAGGTTAGGAGCTCTGTGAGGAGGGCATGTGAGCCAAGAGGAGACATTTAAGATTACCAAGCACAAGGCTTGCCTGTGTGAGGACTGCTTGAGGAACTCTTCATTGGCTGAGCCCGGCTCCCTGCATTGGGGCACAAGGCACCTCTACACACCCCTCTCTGCCTTGGGAAGAAGCTATGTGTCCTCAGTGCTCAGATCTGGCCAAGCTGCTCATCTTCTGTTTCTGAACACCATCCTCAGCTTCCCTGGGAAGACCATGGCAGCCCTACCTTGGTGGCATGCTCCAGTAGTACCATCATTAAATGGAGGCATCAGGGAATACTTCATGCCCCTGCCGGAATAGCAATAGAGTGCTCACTTCTGAGAGGTATCCTCTGCCCTGGCAGGGTGGGTGGAGGATGAAGTGACAAGAGGCCCAGTACACCTAAGGGTGAAGTGAATCACCAAACTTCGTTCCCTTTCCCAAAAGACATGAAAGAGAAAAAAAATCACAGTGCTAGTAATTCCCAGCTACAGCCCAGACCCAAGGCTGAGGTGCCTGGCTTAGACCCAGATGCTGAGCCATCCCACTGGTCAAAAGCTCAAGTGCATCTAAGGTGCTCTGTGGCTCTTTTCCTATGCACTGGAACATCTCTCTTGGAGGACAGAGGAGGGACCAGGGACTGAGGAGCAGTGAAGAATGAACAGGAACCAGAAAGGAGTGAAGAGGAAGCAGGGAGGAGCAAGGAAGGAGGGGGTAGGGAGGAGAAAGGACCAGGAAACAGGGAGGAGAGAGCAGGGAGCAAAGAGGAGGGACTAGAGAGCAGGGAGGATGATGGAAAAGGAAGGAGGAAGGACAGAGCAGGGAGGAGGAAGGAGGGAGGAGGTCATGGGGCAGAGGGAGCAAATAAGAGGGAAATAATAAGGCCCAGCAAGTAAACAAAACTCACAAAGCTCAGGAAGCTCCTGAAACTTACAAGACTTCGGAGGGCTATCCTCAGTGTTGCGTAAGCAGTAATGACTGGTGGGGAGAGGGAGCTTCCCAGTGGAGCTCCAGGGATGCAGTTTTTGTGAGTCTTCACTGTGCTGGGTGGGTTCCTTGATTGCTGCAGCTGTCATTGAGTGACCCACGCTTTTGTGTAACCCCAATAAACTCACTGGTTCAGGAGGGCTTGTCTCTTAAGTCTGCTGTCAGTGCCTGTATGGGGTAAATAGACATTGGTACACATCCTCGCAGGAAAAGTCACACAACACTCTACCCTCTTGCTTGCTTAGTGACTTCTCACCCTGGGAAGTCTCAGGCTTTCACATTGTGCTGAGAGCCGAGGGTCAGTCATTATCAGGCCTAAGCCACCACCAGACCAAAACCTAAAAGATGTACTTCACTATGTGGCCAGCAGGGATCAGAAGGTCACAGCAGAGAAAGATAGACATGAGTCACATGAGCTGACACAGTAGCACACACCTCCTGCTGGCTAGTTTTATATCAATCTGAGAGGAGGGAATCTCAGTTGAGAGAATGCTTCCATAAGATCAGGTTGTAGGCAAGCCAGTAGTTCGTTTTCTTAATGATCCATGGGGGAGGGCATAGTCCATTATGGGTGCCACCTCTGAGTTGGTAATCCTGGGCTCTAAGAAAGCAGGTTGAGTAAGCCATGAGGAGCAAGTCAGTAAGCAGCACTCCTCCGTGACCTCTGCATCAGTTCCTGCCTCCAGGTTCCCCTGTGCCTAGGTTGAGTTCCTGCCTTGGCTTCCTTCAGTGGACTGTGACTCTGGATTTGTAAGCCAAATAAACTCTTTCCTCCCCAAGTTGCTTTTGGTTGTGGTATTTCATCACAACAATAGTATCCCTAACCAGGACACAGCTGCGATTACAGGACTTGGAGGCTGAAGTGAGAGAATTGCCTTGAGTTTAAGGCCAGCCTGGACCACAGAATGGGACCCTCAAACGCAAAGCAAAGCAAAGCAGAGCAGAGCAGAGCAGAGCAGAGCAAAGCAAAGCAAAGCAAACTTGGTTGAAATTTGGGGTTTCAATAAAACAATCTTGGCAGGCTAGATTAGCCATTTTTTGGAGCAAATGGGCATTGTGTAAAAATGGACCTACCGATTCAAGACTCAACATCAGTTGCAGAAAGCCTAGCCCACCCAGAGAGGCCACATGTTGGTGCTGGTGATAGCCCCCGGCTGAGCTCCCTGCATGCAATGCCACCTCTAGCAGCCTTATGAATGAGCCAGCTGGGACCCCCAACACCATCGATCCTTCAGATGACAGTAGTTCCAGTTGTCCTCTGACCTTTGTGGTGCCATTTTAGACCCTAAATCAGAAGAGCCAAGCACAGCCCCTTCCAGAAATCGAGATCTACAAAACAGTAACACAAAATAATTGTATTAAGCAAAAACACAGACATGAAAACAGCTTTTATATATAACTAGAGGGTTTTTCATGCCCTCAAACTGCATGCACGTGTTCAAAAGGGTCTTAAATTTAAGAAATGGGAGAAACCTGACAGTAGGAGTGGCTGGCTCTGCAGCCCAGCTGTCTTCTCCAGGCCGTGGGTCCTGCCTCTCTCACCCCATGCCCCCATATGCTGCTGTCACCCCATACTCCCATATGTTGCTGACACCCCATACCCCTATATGTTGCCAGCTCATCAGACAGACACAGGACTGTTGGACCACAGTTTTCCTCCATGTCATTTTTTTTTTAAATTTCATGGACGTGGATATATCTTTATCTATACCTATATCTATATATATCCATGTACAATGTATGTGCCTGGTGTCAGAAAAATCCAGAAAAGGATGTTAGATCCCCTAGACTTGGAGTTATAGATGGCTGTGAGCCATCCTGTGGATGCTGGGAATTGAATCTGGGTCCTCTGCAAGAGCAGTCTGTGCTCTTAACCTCTGAGACATCTCTTTACCCCCTATGTTATTTCATTTACAAAGGACTAACCAGGAACTCTCCGAGGGTGACATACATGACAAACCCCCTTATATCAAACTAGCCAGACCCAACCTGGAGTCTTGTGCAGTATCATCAGGCTGCCCAGTTACAGTAAGGGGGGAGGGATCTGACTGTGCCCCAGGAAAAGTCCTCAATGTGGGGAGAAGTGGGGGAGCGGGATGGAGCTGCATCCTCAGGAAGCAAGCATGGGCAGAACCTAACCAAGCAAGCAAGTCTGGAGCTTCCTGGTGTGGGGCAGTTTTTGGTGCCCTGCAGGCAGCCACAAATGGGCTTTTAAGCATCTGGAGTTAGTTCTGCCCTCTGCACTCTGAGGAAAGATTGACAGGCCCCATAGGCTTCCTCCCATCCCAGGGCAGCCAATAAAAACAGTTTGTAAGCACAGGGGAGAAAGCATCTGGCAGGCCTGGGATAGGCAGGGGTGAGAAAATGATACCTAGTTGGGTTTTTTTTGTTTGTTTTTTATTTTTTTAATTTTTGTTGTTATTGTTTTTCCAGACAGGGTTTCCCTGTTGTAACTCTGGCTGTCCTGGAACTGACTCTGTAGATCAGGCTAGACTTGAACCACCTGCCTCTGCTCCCGAGCGCTGGGACTAAACCACTGCCCAGCTTTTTGTTTGTTTTTTAAATTATTTATTTGTATTTACTTTTTATGTGTATGACTGTTTTGCCTACACGCATGCATCTATACCACCTGTGTGCCTGGTATCTGTGGAAGTCGGAAGAGGGCTTTGGATCCCGTGGAACTGGGTATCTGTGACCTAACTTGTGAGAGCTTGGATCCGAGCAGGATCCTCAGCAAGACAAAGTACTGTTACCCTCTGAGATGTCTCTCCAGCCCCACCCAGATGTGTTCATCATCTCTGAAGTTGTCCAGCCAGTTTGGAGGCCATCTCCCTGCACCGAAAGACATTTTAGAATGCTTTATAAAACTATTTTACAATTAAAAAAATCTCATTTTACATACATGTAACTGTTTTCCTGTGTATTGCATTTTTATTTTTAAATTATGTGTATATGTGTGTCTGTGTGTGGGGTGGGGCAGAGGGCATCCAGGTCCCTGTGGGGCCAGAAGAGGGCATTGGATCCCTGGGAGCTGGAGTGACCAACATGGGGCTGGGAACTGAACCCGAGTCCTCTGCGAGAGCAGTCTGTGCTCTTAAACACCAAGCCATCTCTCCAGCCCCATGTGTAGCTCTTTCATCCCTGGTTTTAGAGGAGTCTCCATTTTGCTCGGCACTCTGCCCTTTGCCCCGTTCTTCTGTTACTCGAGCTGTTATGGCTAGAGGCTAGTCCCTGGAAGCCATGACTAGGATAGGAATGGCTACCCATTCTCAATAGCCTATTAAAGAAACAGTAGGGGAAAGCTAGAAAAAGGAAGTTTATCCAGTATGACCACACTGCAGGAAGACCAAAGTGATCCAGACCTCAATACGGTCCCGACATGAGGCTCGGATTTAAACAGAGGCCACAAACTATGCATCCCGAAGCAGTACCGGTCCAAGTGTGGCCCTGCCCACCACGGACCCAGCCTTGTCCCCAATCGTCTCTCCTGGAAGGTGGTCTAAGAAGTTGTCAGAACTGCGTGATGTCTCGTCCTGGGAGGCAAACCTCTCCCATGGCTGCATCGTGTTTCAGCCTTTTTCTCTCCCTGTGTAAGATTCATGGGGAAATCCTGTTTTCTTGGAACCCATTGTCTCGATAGTTTGAGAGCCGGAAGGAGAGGCACAAGTGTCTCTGTAGGATGGCTCCAGTCCTGCCTGGAGGGTTACACTGCCACTCACGACCCCTGCCTAGTCCAAGCCCTTCTCCGGGTAACTTGGGCTGACAGCCGGCATGTGTCATGTGTCCTGTGTTTTTCTCTAAACACACACACACACACACACACACCCTAAGCACAACAGAGTGAGTGATACAAAGTGATATTAAACGGCTGCCAGCAGGCTATTATGATAACGGATTATGGAATGAACTAACATATCACCATTTATTCTGCTATTAGCTGACAGCATTTACAATTTGTGTTCTGCTATAAACATCAACTACTCTTGTATAAATCATGTCCCTGCTTCCTAATTTACTAATGTTTTAATTAGGAATGTTTTTATTTCTCTGGGATAAATACTGAGAACGGAGGTGCTCTTAATTTTAGCAACTTAATTTTAATAGATAGTTTGAAAATGGCCCTAATACGTTGGTTCTTACAACTAAGCCAGCAGGAGGTATTCTCAGTCTGTTTTTTTTCTTTTAAAAAAAAAGTATGCTTATATGTACGTGTCTGTGTGGGTATGGGCATAGTAGAGCCCTCAGAGTCCAGAGTTCAGAAAAGTCCACTCCTCAGAGCTGGCTGTGAGCTGCCAGAGTGCTGGGCATGAGACTCGGGTCCTCTGCAAGAGCACCCAGTGCTCTTAAGTGCTGAGCCATCTCTCCAGTCTGGTATTCTCAGTCTCTTAACATTAGTTTACCTGGTAGGTCAAAAGTAACTTCACATTGTTTCGTTATATGTTAATTTATATGTTCGTGACTCCTTCCGAATTTAGGTGTATTTTATACTTCTTGGTCATTTAAATCTAGGCCTGTGTAGATTTTTCTCAATTTCTTTGTTTATTTTATTGGTTGCCTGACTTACCAATTTGAATAAAACCTAATGTGTGTGAGTATGAATACGGGTGGGTGTGTATGTATGCTGTGTGTGTGTGTGTTTCTGTTGTGTAGCGAGTTCTAATTTGACATATGCCATGTTAGAGGCAATTTCATTAAAAACCAGAAAGTAAACAACACATATGTTTCAGGAAGTTCTTAAAGCACACAAGATTTGAATCTTGCAAGATTTACTAGCACTTCCCTCCTCTAGGGTAAGCTGTAAGTACCGCTGGAGAGAGGAGACTCTGACAGTCAAGTTGCCTGCAAGTCCTGTGGAGAGCTCCATTACATGCAGTCTTTGTGAGTTATCATCTATGCTTTCTGGTCTTGTAGCTATCTTTGAGCTGTTCACAATCCTGTAAATAACCCCTCACCCATACTCCTGTAAGTAAACCCAATAAACTCATTGGTTCACTGAAAGTCACACAGCAGGTGCGTGTGCATGAGGATATGGGTGCATGTGCCATGCATGTGCATAATGATGTGGGATTATGTGCCCATGCATGTGCATGAGGATATGGGTGCATGCGCTCATGCATGTGCATGAAGATATGTGTGCGTGTGCATGTGCATGTGGCTGCAGGTACCTAAAGCTTCCAGAAGAGGCTGCCAAATGCCCTGGAGCTGGCGTTACAGGCATCTGAGAGCTACCTGACATGGATCATGAGAGCTGAGGACAGCAAGCACTCTCCACCTTCGAGCCAGATCTCCAGCTCAATCTTTCACTTTTTCCTTCATGATTTTCGCCCAGTGCTTGTGCCTGTACACTGTCAGAAATCATTGCTATCTGAATCTCTGGACTTCTGTTGCAGATGTTGTGGATGGGAGTCTAGAAAGCACCCTCCAGAATTCCCAGGTTCTTATGCCCTGGAACAAAAAAATAAATGGACCAAGGACACATGTTGGTAAAATAGAGATAATTTTATTTACATGTATGTGTGTGTCTGCAGGTGTTTATTCAGACGTGTGTGCAGTTGCCCATGGAGGCCAGAAGAGGGCGTCAGATCTCTAGAGCTGAAGTTAGAGGCAGTTTTAAGCCTCTAAATGTAGATAGTGGGAACTGAATTCTGGTCCTCTGCAAGAGCAACAAGTGCTTTTAACAGCTAAGCCTTCACTCTAGTCTGGACCGGAGAGAGAAGAAAGGAAGAAAGACCCTCCCAAGTGTGGAAGGGGGCCAGGGATCTGGGGAAGGTTAGAGGCTCAAAAAGAGCACCCCCAGAGTCGTGACCCTTTAGGGGCCATTTACAGAACTCCCACCTTTGCTAGATGAAATGCTGGGTTTTGTTTTGTTTTTCTTTCACACGTGCTTTGTCTATTATGGGGAGAGGATTTCTGGTCTTTCAATTCCCTCCCCTTCTTCCTCTCCCCCTCCCCCCTTCCTCCCCCTCCCTTTCTCCCTTTCTCTTCTTGCTCTCCCTGCTCTATTTTTCTGACACAGGGGTTTTACACAACAGCTATCTTTTCCTTTTTCTCACCTATCATGTTTTGGGGATGAGGAACCCACGTTTTCCCTCCGAAAAGCTTTCATGCGTGCACACTGCTCTCGGTGATCGAAAAGTGCTCAGCGTTTCTGATTAGTGCCAGAGAAAGGCAATGAAACAGAGAGCCCCAGACACAAGAGAGATCAGAACACTTATATGCAAACTTGGGCCATCATCCTGAAGTCTAGAAGAAAGGGACAGTTTCCTGCCAAGCTCAAAAATTGGTCAAAATTGACCTCAGAAGTGAGACACTTGAAGAGAGGATTGAAGTGAAGAGAGGACAAAGTGCTTTAGAGTCCCCACTGCCACAGCGCAGACTCACTGAACACCGGGACCCGGGAGAACAGCAATCTTCAGCTAGGTGGGTGTTTACTCTGATGGACTGTCCCCAACCAGACTTTTGAACAGTATGGAAGTGGGGATTCCTGGAAACAGACTGAGCTGGAAAGTAGCCCACAGCTGGTACATCCAGAAGTTTTCAAAGGGGGGAGGTAGCAGGATTCAGGAGAGGGAAGATTAGGACAGGGATCCGCCATGCCCACAAAGCTGGATTGGGAGGTGCAGTGAAAGGTGGCTTTTCAGGGTCATCCTAAACCACACAGAGGGGCTGGGCTTTTTTCCACCCTTGCTTTGCCTAGGGACACAGCTGTGGGTATGCCAGGGCAGTTCACAAAGATCTGTAGCACTGAGTGAGTGCCCTCCATGGCAAGTGTCTCGGAAGCAGCAGGTCCGGCGCTGGTGCAGGGGAGTCTGGGAACCGCACTGCAGGAGGGTTTCTCTTTGCTCTCTTCTGTCTGCCGCCTTTCCTGTGGCTGTGAAAAGATTCCTGAAAACTCAAGGAAGGGATTTAGGAAAGGGTTGTTTGGCTCCTGCTGTGAGGGCACAATGCACCACGGTGGGAAGGCACCGCGGCTGGAGCAAGAGGCAGCTGGAGCTTCTTGGTACCAGCAGTCAGGGAGCAGAGAGATGGGTGCTGTGCTTAGCTCACTTCCTCCTTTTCGTGCCTTCTAGGACCCCAGCCTGTGGGGTAGGGTCACCCACACTCAGAGTGCGTTTTCCCACCTCAGTAAACACAATCTCGAAACTCTCTTGAAGACCTGCCTAGAGGTGCGTTTTCATGATGGTTCTAAGTCCCCTGAAGGTTGACAGTCGAGATTAACCGTCATGTGTCTCCAGAGTCTCCGGTCTGTTGTTGAAATGTCACAAGGGTCAGTAGATCTCAGAATGGTGAACAGTGGCAGGGTAGGCCCTCACTAAGGAAGGGCGGGTGCTCCAACACCATGTCCTCCTGCCCTTCCAGCCCCGGGAGCAGGGAGCACCAGCTTTATCCTGACAGGCTTGAGAAAGCGGAGAAGAGAGGAGGGTGAGTCTCTGAAGGAGGAAATATTTTTGCAGGCAAGCTCCTCCCACACTCTACTGTGTCACTATCCTTGCCACTGGGTGCCTGGGGGGAAAATTACTGTGTGAATTGAAGTTTTCATAAGAAACAAAAAAACCGAAGCCTATAGCAATGGTTCTACAATACTGATTGGCTGGTTTCTTTGTTTTTGTCCTATTCTGGTATGTCAGTTTTTGTTTTATCTTATTTTATTTCATTTTATCATCCCTTAGAAGCCTGGGGAAAGGGGTGGATCCTGATGGGAGGGGATGTGGGGAGGAACTTAGAGGGGTAGAGGGAGGGGAAACTGTAATCAGGATATGTTGTAAGAGAAAAAAATCCATTTTCAAGAAAAAGGAAGTATGTGTGTGTGCGTGCATGTGTGTGTGTGTGTGTATATATATATATATATACATATATATGGATATACATATGTATATACATGTATATATACACACATATGTTTATTTATTTACCTTATTGCTCGTGAAGGGTTAGAATGTAGCAGATCAAAGCCAATTATCTCGGACACTCTTTAGCCCTCCCTAATATCTGACTTAACATCTTTGTGACTATGTAACGTGAACACTTTGGGGATGTATTAACACACACTAGATTTCATCACAAGCTCCCGATAGACAAAGTTACCAATCAGACAAAATCTGAACCCTATAGGAGAGATTTCCCCTCCTTAGTACAACCCAGTTACAGGATGTTTCTGTCATGTATTTGAAAAGTGTCTTGATTTATTTATTTCTTTGTTCTGTTACCATAAAAAATGTCATAGAATTGTTACCATTGGAACATGGAATTTGGGGATAACCTGAGCCTATGTTTCTGGGCCCTGAGCCCTCATATTTGGCTCCAGTATAAACTGTCTCCCATTTCCTTTGAGGTGAGAGCTGTGTTTTGGCCTTGGCACCTGTGTCTCTCCCTGAGCACGGCGCTGGGAGTCAATGGATCGGAGCAGTCAGTGGAGGGAAAGAGCAGCGGACAGGCCGCTGGTCCTGAGTACCCCTCCTTTCATAACCCTTCCTCCACATCTTTCTCCCTTGTCATGAAAAGCATTCTATTTTTTTTTCTGTTGCTATAACAGAATGCTGGAGACTGTGAAATGTATAAAGAAAGGTTGATTTTAATATCTCACAGTTCTAGAGTCTGGGAAGTCGAAAATGAGTACCCGCATTTGATGAAGGCTCATACTGTACCGACTGGCAGAAGGTGGAAGAGAAGTTAACGTGCAGTTGGTAGAGAGAGAGGCCAGAGGCGTCTTGACTTCAGGACCACCTGTTCTCAGAGGAACTAACCCAGAACTCACTCTCTGTTTGTTCTTTTTGGTTCTTGTTGTTTTAAGTTTTTGTTTTTCTGGTCTTTCCTACATCCCCGGTTGGCCTTAAACTTGTGTAATCAAGGATGACTTTCAACTTCTGAGCCTTCTTGCTCCACCTTCCCAGTGCTGGGATTGCAAATCTGCAATTCCATACTGTGCTGGGGTCAAATGCAGGGCTTTGTGCATGTTAGGCATACAGCCTACCCTCTCTACTGAGATGCTTCCCCAGCCTTACTAATCTGCCTCTCAGGACCGCTCCAGCGACACCAAACATCAACGGGGTTTCTAAGGAGAGAAACTGCACCCAACCACAGTCACTGTGTGTGCATTGTGATAGCAGAGCAGAGACACCAACATGTAGGGCCAGCAGCCTTGATGGGACCAGGCCTAGCTTAGAGCTGGGCTGGAGGCAGAAAAGAAAAAAACGCTCCCTTTAGGGCAAGGGGAAAGTTGAATCAGTCCCCAGAGAGGCTCTTTGGCTGTGAGTTCCAGTCCTGGGCTGAGATCTGCAGGGACCAGAGGAGTTAGCAATTGAGTTCCGGCAGCCTGGGCATCCTACCGCTTGTGATCATTGGTGTGAGTCACTCCTTATGAAAAGCCTCTGCCTTATACAGGAGTAGTTTGAGGAAATGTTTGCTTAGCCTGAAGTGCTTGCAGAACACAGTGATTTGGGACCTTTGAAATTCAAACATATTCATGAGGTTGAATTATGGAGGCTCTCTGTTCAAACATAGGAAGTTGTCTAGAAAAATAACTGACCACCCTGTACCTAAGTTTGGAAATAGATGTGCTCACGGAGGTATCTCTGGTGAGGAGGAGCAATGGACATCTGTCACACTCAGGCCTGGCTGGCAGTCCTGATTGCACGGCTTCCCTGAGCTTAGCAGAAAACAATGGAAAAGGTGGAAGGGAAAGGTTGTAGATGTCCAGGGAGCTCAGCCTGGGTCCAAGGTTTAAAGACACAAAAGCAGCCTTCAAGTCAAGGACAAACGCTGCGGGGTGCTCTGGGGCAGAGAGGGCTGTGTTTGCAAACACTACCGCAGTGAATGAGCTGGGGTTTGGGAAGGAAAAAGTCAAGGACAAGAGAAAATTAATTTTTCCCATTTTGTATGGAGGCAGCAAAATCCAAATTTGGATAGTTTTTAACAGTGGCTGTGGTCCCTCCCACAGGTGACTGTGTCCTCAGCCCGCGGGGCAAGGAGGTGTGTGGCAGATGAGCTGGGATCAGAACATAGCACACAAAGGGGCCACCCAGCCATGACAGAGGCAAGTGATAGGAGGACCTGTGGGTGAGCCCTTCCTCCAGGACTTGTCATCATTACCAACATGACAACCTGTGTTGTCCTCTGGGGCATCAGCTCCAAGCATGAAAAGAACTCATTCACAGGGCCTCAAAGAACTCCTGGTGTGACATCCCCAAGGACAATCAAAAAGGAACTTGTCTCAACCTGGGAGGGTCTCTAGTGATTGGCAGAAGGATTAGGTTGAGCCAGGCTCTGTGTGATTCAATATTGGTCTGAAGCTCTTTCCTCAAAATGGAACATTCCCACTTGAGGAATGCTGGAGGCTTCAATACTCAGGATGTAAACGAAATAAGCTCAGCAAGCTCCTGAAAATTACAGGATTCACGAGGCCCCGCCTAGGCTGAGATGTGCAGTAACAGTGATGGGGAGAGGAGACTCTCCAGGTGGCAGAGTTGCCCCCAAGTTATGCAGGGAGCCCCAGGGATACAGCTTTTGTGAGTCATCACCCATGCTGCACTGGGCTTTTCAGTGATGAAGCAGCTTTGGGTCACCCAACTTCATACTCTTGTAAACAACCCCAGGAAACACTTGTTCATCAAAAGACTTAGGCAGAATCCTTAATTGGTCTGTCATTGGTGCTCTCTTTGGGGTGAACAGATGTTTGTTGATGTCTCCCCAGAAGTCACACACCAAGGGCAGATAAGCATGGTGACTAAACATACCTTCCATACCTTCTTTTAAAATCCTTGACTGTGCTTTTTATACTTAGATACTGGCTCAATCACACTAGCAGGACTGGGGAATCGAACCAAAAATTTGGGCTGAGGCTATAGCTCAGTAGAGCATGTGTTTAGCATAGGGGAAGCCCTGGGTTTGATCCTCATCACTTCTATGCAAAGTCAATGAACTTGCTGCTTCTCCTCAGTTTCTTCATCTGTAAAATAGGACATCAAATCTATTTCTACTTAGAAAATTATACACAGGCACACGTACGTAAACGGTATGTATACATACATGTGTATGAGTATGCAAGTATGCGTGTTTGAATGTGTCTATACAGACGCATGTGCATGTATGGGTGTGTGTGTGCAGGTGCATGCACAGAAGGGCACATGTGCATGTGGAGGCCAAAGGCCAACCACAGATGTCATTCCTTAGGATGTCATCCATGTTGGTTTTTTGTCTTTTTTTTGTAAATGGAGCAGAATTTTTCACTTTTACTAGTAACTTGACAAGTAAGCTAGGCTGGCTGGCCAGCGAGCCCCAAGGATGTACTGTCTCTGTCTCCCTGGCATGGAGATTACAACCATGCATGGGTTCTGGGGCTTGAACTCGGAGCCTCATGTTTGCATGGCAAGCACTTCAGTACATTAACTATCTCCCCAGCCCCATGCACTTTTAATTTTTGTAAAATAAAGCATTTGAATGCATACATGCATACATACGTGTGTGTGTGTGTGTGTGTGTGTGTGTGCCTGGCATGGTGCTCTGTAAGTCTGAGGCCAGCCTGGTCTACGTGGGGGATTTCAGGTCAGCCAGGGCTACATCGTGAGACCCAGTCTCTATATGATATGTGTTTATCGATGTGATATGTTTGAATACATGATATGCACATGGTGCATTTGTACAAAATGTGTACACATAAACAATAGGCTGACAGGCAGGTATTGAAACAGTGACCCTTGGGTGGTGTCTGCTCACCTAGGGTCACCACCATCTCTCCCTTCAGGAGGCAGAGGCAGGAGCTTAGGTTAAGGGCAGGTGGTGGCAGCCACTGGGGCACCAATGTATGCGAATATCAAGGACTTTATGAAAAGGGAAAATTTAAGGTTGAAGTCAGTCTAAAAGGAAATCATAAATCCTGAGCAGATTGGCTAAATGAGAATGGATTGCCTTGATCTGGCCAGAGGGAAATTTAGGAGTTAGCGCGGCAATTACAGCACTCCCAGAGTTATAGGGTGCACCAGAGAGTCTCTAACCGATGCCCTGTAGCTGGAAGAGTAATTCACCAGCCTCGGCTGTATGTCTAAAGGAAGACTGGTTCAAGACCAAGCAGTTTTTTTTTTCTTCCAAATTAAAAGGGAATTTACATCGTTAAATCACAGGCAACTCAGTTCTCTCTCACACTATGCAAATCTTATGCTGTAGGCAGACACACTGAGACAACAGTAAAAGGGAAAAAAAGAAAGAAAGAGAAAGAAAAGAAATCAGGCTGGAGAAATGCCTGAGTGGATAAGAGCATTGTAAAAACTGCAATAAAGAGCCTAGAAAGTTAAGGGAAAGCTGGGTAGTCTAGAAATACATCTGTATCTAGGTGACCAATCAGCTTGGGATGACCCTTGATTGTGTGAGCAGTTAGGGTGCTTCTCAGCCCAGCTTGGCTCTGCTAGGTGAAGGCTGGTGTGAGGGTTAGTTTTAACTGTCAACTTTACACGACTTAGGATCACCTAGAAGAAAGAGACTCTCATGATGTAGACATCCGGCCTGCTCTCATGTCCCTAGAAGGTTGTCGTGGTTGTTGATCGGTGTAGGAAGTCCCATGTGAGCGGCACCATTCCCTAGGCAGGGGTCCTGCGCAGTATAAGAGAGGAGGAAGTTATCTGAGAGCAGACAGCAGGCTGTGTGCATTTATCCCTTTGATCTTGAGTGTGGATGTGACATCACTGGCTGCTTGAGCTCCTGCCTTGGCTTCCTCTCAATGATGGACTGTAACCTGGACTTGTGAGCCAAGTAAACTCTTTCTTACCTAACTTGCTTGTTATTAGAGTGCTGTTTTTTTGCTTTTTTTTTTTTTTATCACAGCAACAAAAAGAAAACTAAGACATCTGGCCAGCTACTGACGAAGACAGCAAGACAGATCAGGGTCATGCATTACAGGTGTTACCTCCAGCCTCCGGACTGTGATATCAGCGAAACTCTTCTCTGGGGTGCCTAATTGCCTGTTAGGGAAAACATCTAGCTGGCTTCTTGTTCACTAGCCACCGATAGATAGCTAATCACAAGGCTGAAGAGAGGCCTCGAGAAACCAAATCACTGGCTGGAGAGGTGGCTCAGTGAGTGATCTGCCTGCCTTGCCAACGTGAAGATCTAAGTTTGATTCCTAGAATTCATGTCCTTTATTTTATTTTTTTAAAGCTGGCCCTAGTGGTGTATCAGTGCTAGGGAGGTGGAGATAGGAGATAGGTGGCTTTTTAGGGCTCACTGGCCAGCAGGCCTTGCCTACTTGGTGAGTTCCAGGTCAGTGAGACCCTGTTTCAATAAACAAGGTGGGTGGAGCCCTTGAAACAACAGCGGTCCCCAGGCCTGTACATGCGAAGCCAGACATGTTTAGCTTGCATGTCAGTGCTCAGTTCACTTTCTTCTTTTTATTCGATCTGGGAATCCAACCCAAGGGATGGTGCTACCACATTTAGGGTGAGTCCTCCCTGCTTAGTCAGACCTTTCTGGAATCACCCGCATAGGCCCTCACAAAGGTATGTTTCCATGGTGATTCTATATCCCCCCCCCAAAGGTTGACAACTTGTGTACATGTCTTACCAAAAAAAAAAAAAAAGCAGGCAAATGAGAGCAAGAAATCTCTCTCCTGTCATGTTAAATTCACCACTTGTAATTCTGAAGCATAAACAAGATAGCCTAGGGACATCTCTCGAACTACCAGGTTGACATAACCATATCTCTAGAATAAGATCGCTCGCTGTCAATGTGGCCTGAGCCCCGGCCCTCATGGGAAAGATTGATGTATTTGTGCAAGGAGACTTTGTCCTCTGTGGTTCATTCACTGAAGGAAGTTCCAGGGAACCTGTTACAAGAGCACCCATCAGTGACATGAACACACGTCAGTTGGGAGGGTTCATTGCCCCGGACCCAAACATGTAGGGAGCGCATGGGTAATAAATGCCCGCTGCCACCCTTCGCCACCTTTGGGTGCCACAGTCTTGAGACCACACCTCAGCCGTGATGGAAGCCAGAGCACACACAAAACCCACAAAAGCAGCTTGTGCTCCAGGAGCCCACAGCAAGTTCTCTGAACTCGCTGGTGTCAGAGTCTCCCAAAGTCAACGCCCTGGAAGATTCTGAAGGCCCAGGCTCCAGCCCTCTGTGGAAGGAGAAAGCATTCTGGGTAGTGATAGCCACCCCTCAGCACAACCCCACCTGCAGCAGGGACAGCAGGTCTGAGCCTGAACCCCTGGGGCACCTATGGTGATTTTGTTGAGTGGGATGGAAGGGGAGAAATACAGGCAGCAGCTCATGGTGACTAGGTGTGGCTCAGAAACACTTTGTAAACACCTCTGCCAGCCTTAGAGGCTCTCGCGCACCAGATGGGACTTTAGGGAATTTCAAGAAGGAACCCAGGACCCACACAGGACTCGAGCTGGATCTCTGTGCCCTGCTTAGACAGAACCCTCAGCACTGGCTGGACCTAGGAATCCAGGCCTGTTTTCTTGCTCCAGGCTGTGTTTCAGTGGTAAGGGCTGGCTCTCTCGGGAGCTGTGTAAGGTAACTCAACAGGATGGTTTGTCCCCAGGCCTTAGCACCCTGTGCGAGCTTATAGGTACATCAAAGTAACCTGGGAATGTTCTTAAACCCATGCTTTGCCTGTCTGGAGGAATCTGTGCTCAGGAGTATGTCAAGAAAGAACAGCAAGGTCTCAGGAGTCAACAGTCAGAGTCCAAATCCTAACTCCCTCACTTCCAAGTTGTGTGAGATCAGGGAAGTTCATCCAGTCCCCTCTCCCACTCTCGGGGAGCACAGGCATCACAGGGCTGTCACAGTGCAGCAATGGAAACTGCAGAGTCCAGGCAGCTATGTTTCTATTCCTTACTGGCTGTGTGACCTTCGGTTAGGTACCTAACCTTTCTGCATCTTCTTTCTCCAGCGTATAAATGAACAAAATAGC
>JAMJFZ010001228.1:7162500-7255000 GCA_026225945.1 Cricetomys ansorgei | reverse complement strand
CCCAGAGTTCTGTTTGGTCAAGGTGTTCTTCCCACGGCAACAAAGATGAAACTAGAAGGGCCTTCAGGAGACATTCTTTTTCGCAAAAGCGCAGGATTTACTTAAGAATGAGAAAACACAGCACGTTTATTTTCCTTTCGTCCTCTCTCCTGTCTCTGAGGGTAAGCAAAGCTGGGGGAGCCACCCATCCTTCTCTTGGCACCATCCCTTCTGGGGGATACAGGGAACAGTGAAGAGAAAGGAAGTGAATTGATGTCATTATAGAGGGGCAGAAGAGAGGAAGGAACCAGAGTGGAAGCTGGGGGCAGGATGCAAATGAAACCCTCCAAGACAGGGCCAGCAAATCAGAGAGAAAGAGGGTTTCAGAAAGCATTTTCAGTATACATATTGAGGGGTGGGGCTGGAGGAGTTGGCTCCAGTTGCTACAGTACTGGCTGCACAAGCATGAGGACCTCAATTTGATCCTGGGGCCCATGTGAAAATGTCAGGCTTGGTGCCACATGTCTATAATCCCTGTCATGGGAAGACGGAGATGGATGGATCCCTGGGGCTTGCTGGTCAACCAGCTTCTCCAAATGACAGGCTCTAGTTTCAATGAAAGGCTTTAACTAAAAGAAAAAAAAAAAAACTTGAAGTCCAGCCTGATGGCTTAGCAGGTAAAAGCCTAAGTCTGATGAAATGAGTTTAATGCTCAGAACCCACAGAAATCTGCAAGGAGAGAATTAATTCCACAAAGTTGTCCTCTTACCTACACATGCAGGCCATGGTATGAGAACCCCCCCATCATAAACACACACACATTAATAATAGATAAAATAAAGAAAGAAGCTGAGCATGACTGAAGATACCTGGCATCAGCCTCTGGTTTCCACGCGCGTGTGCACACACATCACCTGTATTCACCATGCTGGTTAGTTTTTTGTCAACTTGACCCAAAGTCAAGAGTCGTCTGGGAGGAAATGTCTCCATCACACTGGTGTGCAGACAAGTCTGTGGTGCATTTTCTTGATTAATGGCTGGTGTGGGGGAGTCCCACCCACTGTGGGCATACCACCTCTGGGCAGGAAATCCTGGGTTGTGTAAGAAAGCAAACTGAGCAAGCCATTGAACGTCATTCCTCCATGGTCTCTGCCTCAGTTTCTGCCTGCAGGCTCCTGTCTGGAGTCCCTGCCCTGACTGCCTTTCGTGATGGACAACAAAGATGCTTTTGATTATGGTGTCTATCACAGCAACAGAAAGCAAACTAGGGTCCCATGCACACGTGTGTACACACACACACCAACTCACGCGCACTCCTTGTTTTTTGAAAGGGGGGCAGTGGTTAAGTGTCAGTCACCTCCCCTCTCCTTTGCTCTTTATCCAGTTATCCATCAGCTATCAATCAATCTGCAGATAAATCTATGATTTATCCGTCTAGCTAGCCACCGACCCACTTATGTATAGTTCAACTATTTGTCTATTTAGCTGTTGATCTACTGATGGGTGTGTCATCATCTATGGATCTATCATGTCTGTTTTCTATCTACCATCAACCCCCCGTCTGTCTCCATCTGAAGGCTTGACAAGCATAAGGCAATGTGTTTGAACCCGAAGACAACGCTTGGAGCCACTAAAAACTGCAACGAAGTTATCAAATATGTAAGTAAAAGTTTTAACCCCGAAGCCACAGAGGAAAAGAAGAAAACATTTGATTGCATTAAAAAAAAGGGTAAAGACCGTAGTAAAGTGGAGAAGAGAGCTTGGGCAGAAAGAGTGAAGGTTTCTGCATCAGACAGACAAAAGGGCAATTCCTTTCATTTATGTCGAAAGAGTCATTGAGGAAAAGACTCTAGATGAGCAGATGTGAACAGGAAGCTCTTACTGATGAAAGCCAGTAGGAAAACACCCTGAGCCCAACAAATGATCGGAGTCATGTCATTCTAAACAGCAACAGGACTTTATTAGTCACCTCTGATGGGCAGAGATGAGCCTGCTAGGTCTTACCTCCACATCAAGGTGTTGGGGACATAGCATTCTCTGCTGTGGCAATCAGCGATCCATCTTTTTTGTTGTCTTAGGGTATCTCTCTGGACTCCAACCTAAAGACATCCTTCCACTTGTCTCTGCCTCTTGGCATGCGCCACCATCCCTGGCAATATCATCTTCTTAGAAAGTAATTTGGGGACAGGTCAACCCTTCAAATCCACATTCTACTCAACCCAGCAATAGTCCATCCCCAGGACTGAGCCCCAGGTAGTCTGCATGCAGGTTCCAGACTGTGCCAGGACAGTCACAACAGCATGGCTGCAATTTCAATGACTCCACCAACCAGTACCTCCAGCCAGAAGCTCTGGAGTGACTCTGCCACATCTGTATTTCGGAGTGTCATGTGACTACTGAGGGACTCTTCAGAGTACCACGCATGTAGCATGATGCATGCATGTTAAGGAAAAGCTGATATCCTATCTGGCTTATCCTGAAGCATATTGGGCAAGTGTAATGCTCTTGGCAGGAATGAAGCTATTCTGAAGAGACATTTGTGCTCCTCCTTTTGTCTATCAGGCAACTGAGACAATGCACCCTAAGAAAATGAAATTTCCTCCAAGAAACTTGTGCGGGAAGAAGGGAAGGCTGAAGCCTGGTACCATACAGAGGGAGCTTGTCACTTGGTAGCACAGACTGATGGGACCACACCCTGACCAGAACTTATTAGCTATCCATACTTCTTGCCCTCTATTTTAAATATATATTTTAGATTCGTTTTATTGCATGCATATGAGTGCTACACTTGTATGCATGTCTGGGCACCATGTGCTTGCTGGGTGACCCAGGAGGCCAGAAGAGGCCGTTGTGCACCTGGAACTGGAGCTATGGACATTGTAAGCCACCATGTGGGTGCTGGGAATCAAACCTGGGTCCTCTGCAAGAACAGCAAATGCTCTTGACCACTGAGCCATCTCTCCAACCCAACTCCTGCTTTCTGTTTAGACCTAAACCTTAAGTCAGGACCCAGAAGATGGACTTGGGAACCACTGGACCTCTTTGCTCCTCTTCCCCACGTGGTCACAGTACACACCTCCCTTTCTTCTGCTTTTCACTATCACTTGTATGTTTAATTGGCCTGTTGAGGATGGTGGCCCAGTCTGGCTGCAGGACCCAGGCTTTAACCCTGGCAGCTAAGTAACAGGAAGATGAGTGTAAACTAGTAACCTTTATGGCCAGAGGCACACAGGGCCATCAAGTGTGATAAGCAACACAGAAACAAGTATTTGGGTTAAAATATGCCTCTCTTTTCTTTTTCTTTCCTTCCTTCTTTCCTTCCTTCCTTCCTTCTTTCTTTCCTTCCTTTCTTTCAAGACGGAGTCTCATGTAGCACAGGCTGACCTCAAAGTCATTGTGTATGGAGGATAACCTTGAACTTCTAATGCTCTTGCCTCTAGCT
This sequence comes from Cricetomys ansorgei, assembly GCA_026225945.1. Classification (NCBI taxonomy): domain Eukaryota; kingdom Metazoa; phylum Chordata; class Mammalia; order Rodentia; family Nesomyidae; genus Cricetomys; species Cricetomys ansorgei. The sequence goes on along the minus strand of JAMJFZ010001228.1, from coordinate 7,251,579 downwards.
CCAGAGCACTGGGATCACAGGCATGCACCGCTGCACCTGGTTTATGTGGTGCTGGGGACTGCACCGCACTTCATGCATGCTAGGCAAGTGCTGGAGGTGCAGAGCCGCACTCCCAGCTGCTCTTCTGACAGAGCTGATGGGTGGGTGTAAGAAGGATGTCTAGGAAACTGATGGAAGCAGCCGCCCTATGAGTAACTCCTCACCATCCTCCTATTGGAACCAGACCTTGGGCTACTAGAGAATCCATGATGCTCTGCAGATGGGCAACCCCATCCACCCAGGAGATAAAGACCATCAAAGGCAGACCAGAAAGCACCTGTAATGCAACTCACAGGGAGGAGACCAGTTTTAATTAATTGCAGCCTCTTTTTATCAATGACAGCAGCAGCTGCAGGCGGTGCTGTGGAATCCAGGAATCCTTGCTTTAATTGGTTCTGAGAGCTCTCCACACTTCATGCTGCCTGGAAAATCCTCTTCGGTGTGTTCAGGTAGCCTCAAGGGGCCCCTCCCATCCTGCAATTGGATAGCCACTTGCAGGTCCATTGTTTTGTGTGGCTTTTCCTGGGGTGTTGTGTGGCTTTTCCCGGGGTGGCGTGAATAACCATATACTCACGTTAGGTAGGGCACTGATGACAGCCCCCCACTGCACCCCCAAAACAAAAGACAAAAACACCCACGGCACCAGAGTCCACCTCAGTGAGCCAGTGGGTTCACCAGGGTTCCTTAGAGGAGTATGGTGAGGAGTTACTGTAGAGGGACACAGAGTAGCACAGAGAGCAAGACGATGAAAGTTATATCCCCAGGGCTTTCCACACAACTTGCCTGATTAGTGTGAGTCTCCTCTGCCCAGCAATTATGACTCTGGTAAGTTTTGAGTTTTCCAAGATGCATAAGTCAGAAGTTTCCCTCCTCCCTCCAGGAGGGAGTGTTTTACTTCTCAGGAAGCTGCTGCATAACAAGGTCTCACGGGTAAAACCTGTGAATTCTCTGGCTCCTGATTCACACAGCTATGCTCCTGGGCCCCTAGCCAGGATGTCCTGACCCTTCCCTGCAGTCTGGGCATCTGGGAGCTCTCCAACCCACTCTCCTTTCTCTACCTCAGTCCTGATCTGCCTTAGCTAGGCAGCTGCCCCGGCTGCTGGCCCTGCTCCCATGGCTGGCCCACTTACCTGGGTCATGCAGCTCTTTCCTAAGGTCTTGGTTTGCCCTCCCTCCTCTCTTGCTTTTCCCTACTCTCCCTGTGCAGTAGCCTCTAGGGTTGGGTCAGGGAGAAGAGGAAAAGCTTCCTGTGTGACTAACAGCCCCAGAGGGTTTTCTCTTCCCAAGTCCTTAGACAACCCCATGTTGGATTGAACTAAACCTTCATGCCAGCTGGACCAAGAGCCCTTTGAAGATCTAGGTGGCTCAAGTCCTATTTCCCGACTCCATGTCTAACACCTGTTTCATGGCATGGTCTGGTACTTAGAATGTGCTAGGTACAATCTGTCGAAACACAAAGTGGAAATACCGGAGAGCCTGAGGAGGAAAGTAGAGGGAAAAGGTGAGCTGCAAAGCTTGGGGTCTCCTGATGACAGGGGGTGTGACATAGGGCAAGGGGCACCTGCACTTCTCAGAACAACTGTTCCCTCCAGCAGCTCTGAGGCAGGAGCATGTCTATGTTTCCTGCCCTCTGGGCACCGGGCCACCTTCCAGATGCAGTTACCTTGTGGGGGCCCCTGCTGGCTCTCCTCCACTTTCCCTGCCTGGTTCTCACAGGAGGTCCAGCCATGGAGATTTCCATGTATAGCCCACGAAAGATGGGAAGCTCTTGAATTTACGGATGTGAGGGTCTAGGCCAATGTTCCTCCTCCCTCTGACCACCTCTGGGGTGGTCTGGTGTAGTTTCCTTCTTGGAATAGGCAAAGGCTGCCTTAGAAGCCATCCTTACCCACAATCCAGTCTGTTATAATTAGATGCATTATATGGAGGAATATGTCGAAATGGGCTGGGGCTGTAGTTCGGTTGGTAGAGCACCTGCCTAGCATGCACCAAACATGAGTGGTGGTGCATGCTGGTAATCTCAGCACGTGGGATCTGAAATGCAAGCTTGCCAGCTGGGCTAGAGATCTCAATTTTATTATTTTACTATGTGTAAAGGTGCAGCTACCCACAAAGCCGCAAAGTTAACTAGAGGAAGGGGCAATGGTATCTTGCACTTGTTTTTCAAAGGGTCCTCACGGGTGCCTGCTGGAGCCTGGAGACAGGCTCTTCTGTTTTGCCTAGAGCCCTGTTCTATGTCTTATCCGGTCAGTTTGGCTATCTCCTTTCCAGCTAGTTGGAATCCCTCCTGCTTGAATCCCCCTCCCCCCGCCCTCGCTGTCCTGACTTCTCGGTGTTAACCTTAAGATTTGTTTTGAACCCTAACAAAACGACCTAGGTGGGAAACCTATAGCCCAATAGTGCCTCCAGAAGAGCCCTTGCGACAATCCGGCCTCTCCTGCCTAGGTTGGATGCGGCAGGGTGAGCAGCGAGAGGACCCAGGCCAGCGCCTGGAGGCTGAATGCGGCCTGCAGCGCCCCCGCGTGCGCGGAGAGTGGAGGCGACCTTTGCTCGCTTGCTGCTGCCGGGACTACGGAAGGGACCTGAGGAGGTCTTCAGTCTGGAAGCGAACAGCAGACTCCAGGTGACTTTTGAGGAAGTCAGTGGTCAGTTAACCACACTCCCCTAGACTGTTTCAGAGTCACCAGACTCGCATAGTCGGAAGATCACTAAATACCCTACGTGAGAACAGTCACACGCTAATGCTGGGGAAACTAATCGAGAGACGCCAGGGTGGTAGAGCCAGGTTGGGGGCCCAGTGAGGCAGATGGAAAGAAAATAGAAGTCGGTACTGATGAAACTCAACGAGGAACCCTCGAGTAGACACTAATCTTTCCTCAGACACTGATGTATCAGGGATCAGGGACCTGAGGTTGATCAGGATGGTAGGCAGTGGCCCGACCAGGTGCCCTGAGACCCAGAGAGAACAGGTGGGCTGTGAAAGTGCTGCCAGGCATCTTCTCCAGGACACGTGTCACCATGGCAACCATGTGAGCCGCACACCTTGCCTCTCCCTCTCCCCAGCTATGGGGCTTGATCCTGTCTGTACAATGGCACCCTCAGCATCTTCCCTGCAAGTTCCTCTGCACTGAAGGAGACAGTGTGAACCTGACTACTGATGTTTCCAACCAGGACAGCGGAGTGTGCATCCTCCCTTCGGCACCAGCCTCTCCCTCATCTGCAGGGCTGCCGCCCTTGGCTCTTGTCCTTTGAGAACGCATAACAAAATCAGAGAACTCCCGGGTCTCAGCACCAGATCTACCAGGTACTGCATCTTTATTGAGTTTCACCCTCGCTCTCACTTTGGCAATTGCTAAGATCACTTCGCCTTCTAGCTCCTTTTCGTAAGACTTTCCTCCTAAGACCCAATGTCCTCTCTCCATAATAATTGATCCTCCCTCTCGCCATCAACACACAAACAAAACTGACTGTATCTTGTTAAATTCCAAGTCCTCCTCCAACCCCACCTGCCTCTATCAGCTGAAACCCTCATCCAGGGGTTTTCAAGACCTTGTCCTGTGTTCTTCCCATCCTCTGAGGGTTCTAGTGCCAGCCACACCCAACAGACCCAGGGAAACCGTGACTGAGAATCTGTGCTCAGGAAGAGCAGGATTCTGGTCTCTTTGATGGTCCATACTATGCTGTTATGCTCTTAAGAGTTCGTTTGAACTAACAATAATTTTCTACATATAAACATGCATTTCTATTTATAAACACATATTCTGCTTATAAATATCATAGCAGCCAACTACAGAACCATGACAAATATGGAAGAGGACGAGGTTTGGTGGCCACATCTTTGATTCCAGAACTTGGGAGATAGAGGCAGGTAGGTCTCTCTGAATTTGAGGCTAGCTTGGTCTATATAGCGAGTTCCAGGCCAGCCAGGGCTACATACCTTGTCTAAAACAACAACAGCAGCAGCAAACCCAAAACATTAAACACTTACCAATGAAGGAAAGCAAACATAATCCTAAAACTGAAGACAAATATGTGCATGTGAGTGTGTGTGTGTGTGTGTATGTGTGATGTAAGAGCATGTATGTGTGTGTGTATGTGGTGTAAGTGCATGTATGTATGTGTATGTGTGTGTGTGTGTATGTGGTGTGAGCACATGTATACGTGTGTGTGTCTGTGGTGTAAGCACACGTGTGTGTGTGTATATGTGTGTGGTGTAAGCACATACATGTGTATGTGTGTGTGTATGTGTGTGGTATAAGCGCATGCATGTGTGTGTGTGTGTGGTGTAAGCACATGCATGCATGTGTGTGTGTGTGTGGTGTAAGCACATGCGCGTGTGTGTGTGTATGTGTGTGTGGTGTAAGCACATGCATGTGTGTGTGTGGTGTAAGTGCATGCATGCGTGTGTGTGTGTGTGTGTGTGTGTGTGTGTGGTGTAAGCACATGCATGTGTGTGTGTGTGTATGTGTGCAGTGTAAGCGCATGCGTGTGTGTGTGTGTGTGTATGTGTGTGTGTGTGGTGTAAGCGCATGCGTGCGTGTGTGTGCAGGTGCACTTTCCTGCACTGGTACACTTGGAAGTCAGAGGTGAGCCTGTCATTCCTCAGTCACTCGGCATCTTGTTTTGAGAGTGTCTGTCAGTGAAGCAGAAGGTCATCGCTGCAGCAAGATTGCTGCCCCTGCCTCTATCTCTCCCCCACTCCAGCCGCAGCGCAGGTTCGCGCTGCCATACCTGTCTTGTCTTGTGACAAATTTCTCCCATACATGTATATACTGTAAATAATCTATTCACACACATACATACACATACCACACACACACACACTCACACACACTCACACACATACACACTCACATACACCACACACACATACTCATACCACACAATACACACACACACACACCACACACACACACAGACACACACACACACAGACACACACACACACAGACACACACACACACACATACACCACACACACACATCACACACACACACACATACCCATACCACACACACACACACACACACACATACCCATACCACACACGCACACGCACACTGTGGGAGGGCATGCTGCCCACTCAGGGACAGGGTGTATTACAGTTGCAGTTTCTGCCCTCAGAGCACTGAGTAATAGCTGCTTTATCTCAAAGCTGTGCCACTGTGGGTAGCCACTTGTTTCAAGCCCAGAGGACTGTGGGGTCCTGGGGTTCAGGCCTGACGGCTACATCCAACAAGAAACAGAAGGAAATTCCTCAGGCTGGACAGTACAGGAAAAGCAGCAGGGGCCTGTACACTGTGTCTTCCTTGTTAGGGAAGCTGGTGGTCTTTGAAAAGGACTTTTTCTGAGACAGGATGTCCTTTATCTCAGGTTAGCTTTGAGCTTGTTATATAGCCAAGGAGGACTTTGAACTTCTGACCCTCCTGTCTCCACCCCAGCGTGCTGACAGTACGGTCAAGTCCCACCTAGCACAATTCATGAAGTATTGGGCATTGAACCCAGGTACTTGTACATGCTAGCCAAGTACTCTCCCAATTGAGCCATATCCCCAGCTCTCCATCTAGATTTCTAGACAATGGGTAATACCTGCTACCTCCTCCAAAACCAGCATCATGGACCTGTTTTAATGCCAATTGGGCATGTATGTATATATTGTCTTTTAAGCATGTCTTTTAGAGTAAATAGGGATGAACACATACATATATGTGCATATAATTCCTAGTCTATTGGCTTTTTTAAAAAAAGACTTATTTTTATTTTAAGTATATGAGCGTTTTACCTTCATTGTCTGTGAACCACATGCATGCGGTACAAAGTCCAGAAGAGGGCGTTGGATTCCTGGAACTGGAGTTAAAGGCAGTTGGGAGCTACCATGTGGGAACTGTAAATCGAGCCTGGGTCCTCTGGAAAAGCAGTGACTGCTCCTAACCACTGAGCCATGTCACCAGCCCCCCGTAAGCTCTTATTAGTATGTGAATTGGTGATTTGTATTCTTGGAAGATGGCCTCTTTTCCCTCTGATTACCCCATTACAGAGGGCAACTGAAAAGTGTTTGAACAAATCCACACAGATGAGCATCTGCCCGTTGCCACCAGACCTAGCAAACCTTATGAGGTGAGCTCTGTTTGTGTATGATATTAACAAAGATCTCTGGGCACGGTTTCACTCATTAGCACCAATGCGGATCTCCTGAAGGCTTCTGGGGTCCAACACCATACAAATGAAAAGGCACTCCCGGGAGCTAGGTGCCGTGGAGTGAGATACAGGTGTCTGGGTCCCATCTGTGAGATGCAGGTGCTGATGGAATGCAAGAACGCAAGCCCTGCTGCTGCGCTGTGACCTTCACAGATACAGGACCGCCAGCACGGGCAAACCCCACAAGTGTGCATCAAGCCTTACTCAGTGCTGGGCTTTCCTTCTTCTTGTAAATGGATTATGTAAACTTAGAAAGTGGAAACCGCTCCTTGGAATGAGGGTTCAATGATCATTTCCTACAGGAGGTACGATTCCAACTGGGTCTTAAGGTGTTTCTATCCAGGCTAGCCCTCACACATTACCTATCGAGGATGACCCTGAACTCCTGGTCCTGCATCTATGTGGTGCTAGAGATGGAACCCGGGACTCTGTGCATACTCAACAGGCGTTCTATTAGCTGAACGGGCATTATTTAAAATCACATTTTCTTTTCATTTATCATTTTATAGACTGGGAAGCTGAGACCCAGCGACTTTTTGTGCAGGTGGTGGCCATTGATGAATTTTAAATATACAAATGTGTGTGTGTGTGTGTGTGTGTGTGTGTGTGTGTGTAGGGGGGATATTTGTAGGTAATTACAGGTGCCTGAAGAGGTCAGAAGAGGGTGTCAGATCATCTAGAGCTGGCGTTGGGAATGGTTGCAAGCTGTATGAGGTGTCTTTTTGCAAGAGTAGTTAGTGCATGCTGTTCACTGCTGAGCAATCTCCCCAGCCTCCGACGACAGCTGTTGGGAGCAGCTTGAGGACTCTACTTGAAGCAGCCCCAGCTCCAGAACTTTCATGTGGACCACGTCTGTATGGCCCCAGAGCTGTGACAGGCTAAGTGAGTTTGCCTGGCAGAGATTCAACACCAAGGCTATCCACAGAGGGCCCAGTGAGGGCTCAGTGGCATTGTCCTGCCCAAGCTGTCCAGCTCAGCAGGGCATCCCTGGTCCCAGAGTGGCTCCCAAAGGGTAAACAAAAGGGAGACTTAGCTTAAGTGGCAGTATATTTTGTCACTGACCACAGTCGCATGTGGAAGTTCTACCTAGCACTCAGAGGCCCCTGCCCTGCTCTCTGCTGAATGGAGGATGCCCTTGTGCTGTTTTACTGCTTCTCTTCAGTCCAGCGCTGAGCCAGGTGGCCGATTACAGCTTGCTGTGGGCTTCCCACTGACCACTGAGAGAAGCTTCTTCCACTTTCTGCCTCCCCACCCCTCCACCTCACCCCACCCCCTTACTCCTGCCCACTGCCTGAGGCTTACCAGAGGAGGCTGGATAGAAGCACCCAGCAGCACAACTCTCCACCTTCTCCCAATCTGTGTATACATGTGTGTGCATGTGCATGTGTGCACATGTGTACATGCCTGTGCACGTGTGTGCATGCGCATGTGTGTGCATGTGTGCACATGTGTACATGCCTGTGCACGTGTGTGCATGTGCATGTGTGTGCATGTGCATATGTGCACATGTGTACATGCCTGTGCATGTGTGTGCATGTGCATGTGTGCACATGTGTACATGCCTGTGCATGTGTGTGCATGTACATGTGTGTGCTTGTGCATGGTGCAAGGAGGCCAGAGGACAACTTTAGCCATCACTCCTCAGATGCCATCCACCTCCAGTTTTTTGTTTTTGTTGTTGGTCGTTTTATTTTGAGACACGGTCTCACCCTGGCCTTGAGTTTGCCTAGTAAACTAGACTGGCTGACCAGTGTGCCCCTCCCCATCCCTGGGATTGTGAACACATGACACCACACTGTTTTTCCGTTTTCTCATGTGGGTCCTGGGTTCTCATCTTGGCACTGCCATTTGCAATCTGCCTCAGGTGATATCAGAGCTTGAGATCGAGTTCCTCCAGCTACGAAGGAGGAAGACATTATCATGGAGTTCCCTGTATCTACTTGTTTGTTTTAATTTAGTCGTTTATTCCATAAGCATGTTTTTATCGTGTGTGTGTGTGTGTGTGTGTGAATGCACATGCACATGCCATAGTGCATACATATATGGAGGTTAGAGGCTAACCTCGGGTGTTAATCCTTAGCTCCCATCCTGTCTGAGACAGGGTCTTTTTCTTGTTGTTTGCTGCTGTCTACACCAGGCTAGCAGGCTCACAAGCTTCCAGAGATGTTCTTGTCCATCTCCCTGTATCACTGGGATTATAGGTGCACACTACAGTGTCCCCGCCCCCCAAGGCCCCCCAAAATAAAGCGGTCCAGACATAAAACTGTTGAAATGAGTCCTTAAAAATTGTGATTGAGATGCTGAGTTGTAGCTCTTCACAGTTGATGCCTCCGGCAGGGGTGGAGGGGTAAATGGAGTCAGTTTCCTTTAAGGGTCTGGGGGTCTGAAAATTCTCCAGCAAGGACAGAAACACAGAATGGACTTGTTTTCAAGGGCATGGGGCTAGGAGGGTGGACTGGAGAGGAATCAAAAGCGGGTGCAATTGGGAGACATGGTATGAAATTCTCAAATATGTAATAGTATTATGAAACCTGACAAAAAGGTTTCCTTATTTCTGTTTATGTGTATGTGTGTGTGTGCCTCCATGACTCTGTGTATGCTACAGGACCGCAGGTGCCCGTGGAGGCCAGAAGGGACATCAGGGCTACTGGATCTGGAGTTGCAGGTAGTTGTGAACTACCTGGCATGGGTGCTGGGAACAGAAGCCGAGTCTTCTGCAAGAGCAGTAAGAGCTTTTGATCACTGAACCATCTCTCTAGTCCCCTAACTTTTTTTTTTAAAGTGGGTGCTGGAGTTTCACACTCAGGCTCCCACACTAGCACACCAAGTGCCTTTCTCCATGGAGATGTCCCCTGAGCCCTGAGTTCATACTCTAGGGTCAGGGGGAGCTGAGAAAGATCCTCATAGTTACGGAGCTCAGAGTTGCTGTTGTGTGAAAAGGGACAATTCGCACACACGTATCCTGTGACCTGGCACCATCTGCAAGTTAACCTCTAGGCAGCAGATAGCCAAATAAAGATCCATGTGCTGGTGGAGGGGTGGGGGTGGCAGAGAATGGGAGGAGCCCTGCAAGGTGCTGAATGACTGAAGGGATGGTCAAGACTAAGTCTGGCCACAGTAACTTCCACATGCTTCAGCTTCATCTCCCCTCCTAGCTTTGTGTGTCGAGGGCATATCTATAAGCCTAGCATGTGCATGCTGAGTGGGCATGGCTATAAAGGACGGGGGTTACTAGCTCAGTGACACTCAGTCACAGCTGATCCCCAGTTGAGCTTTATTAATTCCCTCTCAACAGGGCTAGGGAGACCACAGATCTCCATGTGGGTGAAGGCTCCAGAGACAGCTGGGGACACCGAGGTGACCTTCTGGGGATGGGGTGGGGTGGGGGGTTCCCCAGTCAGCGGCACTCCACGCCTGCATCTTCCCCATGATTGCAATTGTGAGAGCCCCAGGCGCTCTTCCTGCAGTTCCACAGAGTGCTTTCTGTCCCCAGACAGTTCACATCATCCAGCCAGATATTCCCAGAGCCTGAGACGGAAGAAGCAGGAGAGAGAAGGGAGGGGTGTTAAGATGAGAGCTCAGGGTGGAATGCTGGCTTCCAGGCGCTCCCAGCTAGGGTGAGAGGCCAGCTGAGCCCAGTGCGCTAAGGGTGTGGTCTCTGATAATATGTCTGATTCTTCTCTGACCTCTGCCACATCCTGACAGCCTCATGCAAATATTTACTACTTAATCCACACACTAAGTATGTATGCACACAGCCTTCCACCATCTCCCAGTCAGCTCCCTCCTGTTGTGTCTGTATTTCTGCAGTGCCGGAGGCAGCCATGCCTCTGCCAACCCGCTTCCTTCTTACAGGACTGAAATCAGATCATTGGATGGCAGTCAGCTGTGCTCCAGTGTGACTATTTAAGAAGTGTTATAGTTCAGCTAGATCCCAACTGAAAGGCAAGTATGAAACTGGGGAGATGGCTCAGAGTGCTTGCTATAAAAGCATGGGGACCCAAGTTCGGATCTCTGGCACCCACATAAAAGCGCTGCCAGCCTAGCCAGGCTTAGTGGGAGACCTTGTCTCAAGGGAACAAGGTGGAGAGAGAGGCCGCTGTATAAGTAGCAGGTATGTGTGCTTTGGGGTGGGGTAAAACAGAGAACACCTGAGGAAGGGAACAAGGGGAGCTGGCCTTGTGCCCTGTTGACCAGCCAGGGACTTTTCACAAGTGTGAGTAGGGTGTGTGTAAACTGATTTCTTGTACCCCGGGGTGGCTTCTCCAGAATGAGCACAGTAAGATTTGCCACGGTTTTTCTTTCTTCTCATCCTTTGCTCTTGTTTTTGTTTGAGATAGAGCTCAGCTAGGTAGCGCGGAATAGCCTCAAGACTCAGGCCCCCAGGAGCTGGGACAACAGGTGCTTGCCACCATACCTAACTTTCCATGTATTCCTTAAAAAGACCGTCACAGGGGCTAGGGAGATGGCTCAGTGAGTGAGGCACTTCCCACTGAAGCAGGAGGCCTTGAGTTTGATTCCAGAATCCATGTCAAAAAACTAAAACAGAAAGAGGCTATGGTGGTGTGGGTTTGTAATCTCAGTGCTGAGGAGGTGGAGACCAACAGCTCCCTGGTTCTCTCTGGCCAGGCAGCCCCGTTGAGTCAGTAGCTCCAGGCCGGTGAGAGACCCTGTCTCAAGAAAACAAGGTGGACGGTGACAGAGAAACATCTGAGGTTGTTCTCTGCCTCCACACACATGTACACACACATGCATGCTCACCCACGTGAACACGCACACGTGTGCGTGCACATACGGTGGTGGAGGTACCTTCACAGCTAAGACTTCTGGCAGCTAGCAATTTCCAGATGTAGAAATGAACATCTGTCTTTGCCAAGTTCCATCTTCAGCTTTTAACAGCCACACTTGTTCCTACTCCACAAACAGTCCTGGTCTCGTGGCATTCTGATGGCCAGTGACCCACAACGGTAGCCAAGAGTCCTTTAAAGCCTTTGCTGTCATTTCTGGGAACTAACAGTGTCCTTGAGACAGGTGGCCAAGCTGGAAAGAAGTAAGCCCAGAGCCCAGATCCCAGAACCCAGAGCCCAGATCCCAGAGCCCAGAGCCCAGAGCCCAGAGCTCAGAGCCCAGAACCCAGAGCCCAGAGCCCAGTTACCAGAACCCAGAGCCCAGAGCCCAGAACCCAAAGCCCAGATCCCAGAACCCAGAGCCCAGATCCCAGAACCCAGATCCCAGAACCCAAAGCCCAGATCCCAGAACCCAGAGCCCAGAGCCCAGATCCCAGAGCCCAGAGCCCAGAGCCCAGAACCCAGAACCCAGAACCCAGAGCCCAGTTCCCCCAGAGCCCAGAGCCCAGTTCCTTGAGCCAATGGCTTTCCTTAACCCTGGCAATAACACATCACTTCACTAAATGTTGTCATTGTACCACTTGGGCATGTCTAGGAAAGAAGTCCCTGGCTGGGCGGTGGTGGTACACACCTTTTACCCCAGCACTTGGGAGGCAGAGGCAGGCAGATCTCTGTGAATTTGAGGCCAGCCTAGTCTACAGAGTCAGTTCCTGAACAGCCAGAGTTACAACAGAGAAACTCTGTCTGGAAAAAATAAAAAGAAGAGGAGGAGGAGGAAGAAGAAGATAATGAAGAAGAAGAGGAGGAGGAGGAAGAGAAGATAATGAGAAGAGAGGAGGAGGAGAAGAAGGGAGAAGAAGGAGAAGAAGGAGAAGAAGGAGAAGAAGGAGAAGTCGTCATGATCCCTGGCTGCAGAATCACTCACCACCTCCGAAGCTGCTAAGTCCTTTCCCAGCGGAGTAGCCGAGCATGCGGCAGAAGACAGTGGCGTCGTTATTATCCCAACCGTCGTCACAGATTGTCCCCCAGGCGTTGTTATGGAAAACTTCAGCTCGGCCTCTGTTGGTGCCGCCCACGATCCGGACCTCTTTGATGGATTCACCTGGACAAGAACACGTGTGTGTGCTGTGAGGAGAGCCCTGGCCAGCGTTGGTATTGGTGTATTTTTCTGCTGGTTTTAGAGGTTCTACAGCTACTGAGGAGGATGAGTCCTGCCTACAAGACCTTGTCACCAGAGCCTGCAAGAATCCTTCCTTCAGCACCAACTCTTCCTGGTGTAACAGCTCTCCTGCGTTCTGTTCTAGAGGAAGCAAGTCAAGGAGCGGATGCCTCTCTGGGAGCATGTTTTGCCATGTGTTGTGAAAAGGACAAACAAGGTGATGAATAGAACAGAAGGATAGAGTAGTGGGAGAGATGAGGAAGAGGGAGAGGTGAGGAAGATGAGAGAAAAAAAGAAGGGAAAGAGGGAGGGGGAGGATGGAGTGGACATGGGGGAGAAAAGATGGAGAAGGAAGGAAGGGAGAGGGGTGCTGTCTGGGCCACAGACTGCCCTGGGCCAGAGATGAAGAATGTCCTTGGGAAATAAACCCCACCCCCATGATTTTGCAACACTGAATTGATTCTAAAAGACAAGCAAGAGACAATAAAAAACATCCATTACCTTTTTGGCCTTTTTCTCCCTTTTGTCCTTGCTGTCCAGAAGAACCTGTCATGAAGAGAAAACCCACACAGTTTTAGCCAAGATCTCTGTCACCCTTTTTGCCCACATCAGAACACATAGAGGGATGAGGGCTCAGTTACTCTCCTCCAACTCGGCCTGTGACCTGGCGTCTCTAGGAAGAACTATCTGTGTCATGGGCACCGATGGTTGGGTAAGAGAGCACATGACTCAGATGTAGCAAAAGGATGAAGTTAGGCTGGTGACCAATGTTCAGTCAGCAACTAGGTGTGTCCTTAATGGAAAGATCTAATTGGTTGTGGTGCTGCCAGAGGTGGCTGGAACACAGACAGGAAGACTGTGTGCATGTTGGAAACTTGATTATGCTTGTCCAGGACAATTCCCAGCGTGTAACTTGACCACTCAATAAAGACATCCCACCAGCCTGGGCTCTAAGACCCCTCCACAACCTTTAAACACATGGCAAAGGCAACACCTACCTTTCATCCCAGGGTCTCCCTTCAGGCCAGCCCGTCCAGGTTCTCCTTTGGGGCCTACCAGCCCAGGGCTTCCAGTGTCTCCCTTTCTGCCTACAAGGCCTGAGAGGAGATAGTTAGCCCCATAGAAGCCCCACTCTGCTCCCTAGGGGGGACACAGGGCCTTGATGATTAATGAGTGGGTGACCCTTGGCTATATAAGCATGCAGCCATGGCTTCGGTCCAGCTAGGGGCTGCTCTTATTTGGTCTCCCACCTTAATGCCATTGAGAATGCACAGGAGGACATGGCTTGGGACACCCTCAGTAGGTGATGTAACTATGTGGAAGTTATAGTCATTCTGTGAGAATCTGCTAGAATGTTTCTAGGTCCCCCTGCCTGGCTAGTAAATTAAGACTCTAATAGAATATGTAGCTCACATGGGAGAAACGTCACTCTAGAAATTTGCCTGAGTTTGTTTTAGCACTTGCTATGGCTTGGGTATGGTTTGAGCACATCACATTAAGGTTCTTGTGTTGGGAGATTGAGCCTCAGGAAAGAGGACACAGACATGGTTGGGAAGTCCTCCAGGCCATATGGGGGCGCTGTCTTTAGGAGAGGTCCTTTGACTCTGCCTCTCTGGCTTCCTGTCCTGCCTGAGCTCCCACTGTTAGATGATAAATCAGATAGATGGATGATTTTTTAGGCAACACATGAGAAGAGCACATTTGCATCCTTGGAGAAGGGAATCCCTACATACATGCTGTAAACAGCTCAGCAGGACACCTAGCTTCACAGAGAGCATTGATGGGACAGAGGCACCCACGCCATGGTGTTCAGAGACAAGGCTGACTTTCTGGCTAGAGGGGCAGGACTAAACATCGGACTGACTGTAGTTCCTCTGTTCTCTATAAAGTTTGCTAGCTGAAGATAACAGACGGGGGAGGGCAGTTCTTTTAGCCTTTGATCCCTGTGTTCCCAGCTTGCTGGCTGGGTGAGTAAACTTCAAGCAGGTTAAAGATTCAGTTACAGCACTTGGGAGGCAGAGGCAGGCAGATCTTTGTGAGTTTGAAGCTAGCCTGCTCTACATAGAATTTCCAGTCTAACCAGGGCTATATAGTGAGACCCTGTCTCAAAATCAAACAAACAAACAAGCAAACGAACAAACAAGGCACAACTAGATTCAGTTCTTATCTTTGCCCATTGGTGTTTGGGATGACGGGCAAATATGAACCAGGGTTTTGGGGCTACAGAACCATATGACACCAGCCGCCACATGACCTTTACTAAGGCCGAAGAAAGTCAGCACCATGCCCTTGATCTTCCATTTCCTCATTTCTTTATAAAGTAGATTGCTTTGGGCATTATGATGATGGATGGTAGAGGAGAAGGAGGAGGAGGAGGAGGAAGAGGAAGAGGAGAGGAAGAGGAGAAGGAGGAAAGGGGGGGAGGAGGAGGAAGGGGAGGAGGAGGAGGAAGGGGAGGAGGAGGAGGAGGAGGAGGAGGAGGAGGAGGAGGAAGGGAGATATCCAAATGAGAAGTAGCAGCAAGAGGAGAGGAGAGACTTGAGGAGCCAAGACGAAGGGTAAAACAGACCAAAGCAGAGATGGGGAGGACCCCTATGGGGAGGGCATCACCCAGTTCCTTTGGTGGTAGCATGGCCTGGTACCACTACATGCCCCGCCCACCCTCCCCAGGCTCTTCCCCACTTTCTATCCATTTTGAGATACCGAGTCCCTGCCATTTCCCAGATCTTCTAGGGAAGCAGTAGAAGGTGACAAACCTCAGTCTCTGCCTCAACTTGGAGGAGGAAGGTCACAGTGTTCAAAGCCAATAAGGCTTTCTTACACACACACACACACACACACACACACACACACCTCCACAATCATCATCCTGAGAAATTAAAATAAAGCTGGCCCTTTACCTGGGACTCCTGCTTCTCCTTTTGTGCCTTTCTGTCCTTGAAATCCTAAGATGGAAACACAGGAAAGGAGGAAAGGATAATAAAACTTAGATATTAGACACTTTTAATCTTAGACAGCCTCTACCTTTGTCTGATTAATGCAGACGGTAGGGTACACGGGTTCTCCGTGATTGCTTCAAACCTCGCAGTGGGTGGAAGGGGAGACAGGCTGCAGACAGATGAAGACGGGCGTGCTTGGGTGAAGTGATGACGTGCTGGGTGAAAGTCTGAGGGACACAGACCCCAGATGCCCTGGCCGGCCTGCCCTGCCCACCAGTGACCTGATTTGACTTTGGATCCCATCATTTCCCTCATTGTTTTATCTTTCAAGAGGCTTGCAGAAACATTTTGTAAATTTACATTTTGGTTCCAGAGAATGTGGAGTGGCCACCCAGATCGTCGAAGGTCATCATCTATAGTAGATGGGCCAGAATGATTTGTGCGTTTGTGTGTGTGTGCACGTGGAGGTCAGGGGTCAGCCTTCTGTGTCCTTCTACAGGCTCTGTCTACCTTGTATTTCAAGACAGGCTCTCTCACTGGGGCCTAGAACTCTAAAGTAGCTTAGGTCAGCTGGGCAGTGAACCTAGGGATCCTTCTGCTCCCGCCTCCTCAGTTCTCGGTTTACAGGAGCACATCATCATGCCTGCCTAACTTTTTAGAGTGGATCTGGGGGCTCAAACTCAGGCCCTAATGACATGCAAGGCCGGTGCCTACTAACTAGCTATCTCTTGGGTTATTCACTGTGTCTCCAGGATGTGTGAAGACCTACATGGCAAAGGAGTCTCACCTTCAGAAAGTGGAAAAAGCATTGGTGATTATTCCATTTGAGGTTAATGTGAGGGGGGCTCTCTCCGACTTCTTCCTTTCTCCCACCCTCCTTTTTTAGTGTGTGTGTGTGTGTGTGTGTGTGTGTATATGTTTGTGTATGTGTGTGTCTGTCTGTCTGTCTCCATGTGTGTATGTGTATGTGTGTGTCTGTCGTCTGTCTCCGTGTGTGTATGTGTATGTGTATGTATGTGTGTGTTTGTGTTTGTGTGTGTGTGTCTAGGCCAAAGGACAACTTTCAGAAGTTGGTTTTCTCTTTCCACCATGTGGGGAATCTGGGGTTGTCTGACTTGGTAGCAAACAAAATTATCCATGAAGCATCCTTCCTTCCCTTCTTTACCCCCTGCTCTCCACTCATCCCTTCCTCTATGAACTAACCCCTCCCAGAAGACCCGCTGAAGACCCGCTGAAGACCTGCTGAAGACCCGCTGTCTCCAGCACCCTCACGGCATCCCCGAGGTGTGTCACCAGCTGTTCCTTTAGCACTGTAAGGACCCATACTGTTTCTTTCAAATCAGTGGGACTCCCCTAGACAATTCTGCAAACCTGGGTGTGTGCGAGCTTATTGTGAGCCATTGAGAAGGAGTAGATGATAAAACCGCTATTAATAACCACCTGCGCCTGACAGGCTTCCCTCCTGCGACATAAGCCAGTCTTACCACAGACCCAGTCTCCAGACATCACCAAAACCTATGTGGAGCCATCACCTCCTTGGGGAGGCCTAGGAAAGTCCCTTCCTGACCTGCCCCACCGCTCACTTCCCTACCGTCATTTCCTGACCTCACAAGGTGCCAGCAGGGGGCGGGGAGGGGCCTTATCCCCTCCAGGCCCCTTGAAGACCCTTCTTGGAATAAGGAATGAGAGAAGTGTTGGTCAGCAGCAAGACGCTCCCTGGCACAGAACTCACTGATTTGGCCGCTGGGCCCCAGGGATCTTCTGTCTCTGCCTTCCTAGTGTTGAGATTACAAATGGGTGCCACCAAGCCCAGCTGGTTTTCATATGGGTCCTGGGGACTGAAGGGTCCTCAAGTACTGTAGCAACAGAGCTTCTCTACAGCCCAGCATGCCTTCTTTCATCAGTAACTCCCCTGAGGATTCCTGCTGTACCCTGCCTTGCAGAGGAGGAAGTTGACTGGTAACACTTAGAGACACAAGGGGCTCTATCTAAAGACATAAAGGAGTGATGGATGTAATCTGGCTGTTCCCCAGACTCCAGTCCCCACTGTGCCCTGAAGCTGGCTTTGTCCCTCCTGTCTGCCCAGCATGCCCTTTCCTCGAGTCTCACTTGGCTTGGTCTGAACAACCTCTCCAGGCTCCCCTGAATGACATCTTTGTCTAACTTCAATGTGTCACAGAATCTCCTGCATGCGGCTAGTGTGGGGCTAGGAGATGGCTCACTGGGTGAGGACAATCCTTGTGCGAGCATAATGACCTGAGAACAAACCCACACCACCCATGTAAACACCAGGCACACTGTGCGTGGCTGTGCGTGGCTGTGCGTGGCTGGCTGTGCGTGTTGCGTGGCTGTGCTGTGCGTGGCTGTGCGTGGCTGGCTGTGCGTGGCTGTGCGTGGCTGTGCGTGGCTGTGCTGTGTGCGTGGCTGTAACCCTGTGCTGAGGAATGGAGATACGCAGATCATGGCAGTTGACTGGGCAGCCAGTCTAGCTGAAACAGCAAACTTCTGGCTCAATAAAGGTTCTGTCTCAAAAATATAAGGCAGAGATTGATAGGAGAAGTTAGCTGACAATCTCCTTTGGTGGCTTCTGCATGCATACAAGCACATGCACATGCAAATACACACTCCCCCCCCCCACCCCCACACCAGTGCTCACACAGAAACATCTTACCAGGTTGATCCAGAGATGCAGATACAGTGAGACTGTGGTCGGGGGCTAAGTGGAGGCTGACGTGGGTACCCCCCTATTGGCAGCATTAAGTAAGGACAGCTCTGATTTCTCTTGTTGGGTGACAACCTGTGTTACTCCATACAGTAAAATTGTAAAATTTTTTCTTTGGGATCAGAGATTAGGATGAATTGTCAGACCCACTGTGCGTTAACAGCCTATAGGAAAAGGGTTTTAGCCTTTCTGATGCCAAGTGTTCCTTGACCATTTATTTTCCTCTTTCTCAAGGGACAGTCTCTGGCTGAACCCAGAGCTCAGCAGTTCCAGCTAGTGTAGCTAGCCAGCTTTCCCTGGTCTTTCCCTGTCTCTGTCTCCTGAGAGCTGGAGTTACAGATGGCCTCTATGGCAGTCTGATTTTACATGAATTCTGAGTGTCTGAACTCAGGTTCTCGTGCTTGTGTGGCATGCACTTTGCAGACTGAGCCATCTCCCCAGCCCCATCTTGTCTTCTTGAATGCTAGCATGGGAGATAAAACCAAGTGTGGGGGTTGATAGGTCAAGAGTAGGGGGTAAAGTCCCAAGCACAGGGCATAGCCCGGAGGCCTGTTTAACAGCAAACAGACCTCTCCTTGCTTATAATTAGCTCTCAATAATGAAACCAGGGCAAGCCAACACAATGTCATTCCTCTGTCTTCATCTGAATCAGCTTGATACTCTCTTGAGAGATTCATGGTTTTATTTACAAAATGGGAAACCCATGCATTTGAAAACCTGGCTTGCTTTATCAAAACTGGATAACTGCCACAGAAGCTCTAGCTTAGGGATTACCGGTCTCCTGGGAGTGAGGTGGCAAGGGGTGCTGTCTTCAAAAATGATGATGACATCTGGATCACATCTGCCACCTACACCTCTGGATAACCATTCCAGAAATCACCACATCTAATCTGTGTAGCCATTCATTAGCCCCAAGAATTCTGGGAAGTACTTTTGGTGTGTGTGCGGCGCGGGGTGGGGGTGGTGTTCACATAAGCCAGCAGATGCTGAGCCAAGCCAAGCATTCAGCCTTGGGTGAGCCACAAACCCGAATGGTGATTATCATTCATCATAAATCGCCTATATAATTCATCTTGTTTACATAGGGAGCCATTCTTAATGGGTGACCCACAGGACTAGACTGATGGTACTTACCACCTGGATGGTTAATGGGATGCGCACACACACATAAAGACACTCACTAGACACGTGAAGACCAATAAACCACAGAGTAGGATGTCTGTAAAGAGGTTGGCATGGGGTCTTGTGTGTCCGTCCATGTGTGTGCAGAAGCATGTATGTTTGTGGGTACTTGTGTATGGAATTGGTATGGGATCGTGTGTGTATGTACACACGTATGCACGTGTACGTACCACCAAACCTGTTTTGTTTTGACATGGGTTCTGGGGACTGGATTTAGGTCCTCATGATTGCTAGGCAAACTTTTTATCCACCGAGCTATCTCCCCAACCCTGGTGAGGAGTCTTGAGGGACTCTGGGGCTGGAGAGAATCGAAGGATAGAGAAAATGCAGGTGATACCTTAGCCACGGCTCCTAGTTGCCTTCAGGAATAATAAAGATCATACCCTCAGAATCCAAGGCTTGCTAGGAGATACTGATGCATGAGAGAGTGAGTGAGTGAATGAATGAATGAATGAATGAATCAGACAACACTTGACCAGATGAAATTGGAATGGGCCAGCCTTTATGTGTGTCCACAGCCCTGCCGAAGTCAAGGGCATCCAAGTGTTGACCTGCTTGATCTTACTCTCTGGCAGGGGAAGGGGTCAAGAAGGTGGTCCTTGGATATTCTCAGAGGCAGGAGCCTAGTCTCACTACTCTGCCCTCTGCCCTCATAGCACTCAACTGGCACTATTGACTGCACAGGGCTTCCAAAGGGCGTTTAGAGAGCCTGGGCCTGGAACGCGCCCGCTGTGGGTCTACTGCATCCACCCATGAACCTAGGGTCATCATGGTGCCAGGCGTGAGCATAGTGTAAAAGCCTGGCTTCAGAGATCATACGGATGAGCTCAGGGGCTTACCACGTGGCCCACACTGATGAGAGGCCATGCGACTTAGACAAACTGGCAAGTTGTTTATAAGCGCACACCACAAAATAGAATGGCTTTGTATTAGTCCACACGACAGACTGTGGAAAAGAGCATCTTTGGGATCAGATTTTGGGACAAGCTCCCAGGTCCACTGTGGGTGGAGAGCTTCATAAACTGCACAAAGCTTGTGAACTAGCTAATGAGTTCCTTGGGTTGGCCAGTGTTTCCAGTTGCCCATAAGAGAACACAAAGGAAGAATCTTTGCCTCTGCCCTAATACTGCATATCAGAAATCACTGCAGCTGAGTCCAGCTGGGACAAGGTTTCAGCATCCCTCTGTGATGCTGGGGTCATGGCATTCAAGACTCTCTGGGAACCACTGGCATAAAAGAACAACGCAGGGACCTGGTGCCCAAGGGGTTATGATGGAGGAAACTGCTTTCCTTTATTAGAGCCCCAAGGGCCAGGGGACAGGGGAATCTCTGCCTCTTGTGGGATGCTGGGAGGCAATCTTCCTTCCTGTCAAGCCAGAATGCCCAGAAACCCCACTGCCCACCTCTCCACACCCACTTACCTGTGTCTCCCTTGCTTCCTTTCACACCTGCAGCCCCTGGACTCCCTGAAATCCCTGGGGGTCCTAGACAACAGATACCACATGGGCATAAGGGCTGGACCAGACAGATGTTGGGATACCATTCCCGAAGCAGGGGAAAAGGGCCTCACCTAGTGGCCCAGGAGGACCAGTACGGCCTGGCTCACCCTTGGCACCTGAAGGTCCTGCTATACCAGGAGGTCCAGGAACACCAGGCACTCCAGGTTTTCCTGAAAGGTAAATGTCAATGGCAAGGTTAAGGGTGAATGGCACAAGGGCAGGCTCCCCCACCCCCCATGGCATACAGCTCCTAACACCAGCCAGTCACCATCTTTAGAAGTCATCTATTGCTCTATAGGTGAGAGAGAAACAATGCCATGAACTCTGTCTCCTCTATTCTCAGCTGCAGAATTTAAGACAGTGGACAGATTAAGAACTTCAGGTGGGACCACCAGCTCTGTACCTCAGCAGCCAAGGAGGTAGACATGTAAAGAGGGTTATCATTAAGAGTCTGCCCTCTCCTAATTGAGCTATTCCTTTTAGGAACAGTCAGGTTTCTAAACTGGAGTGCTCCGGGTTAACCCTATGATGAGATGAAACTTGGCATGGTGGTACAGGCCTGTGATCCCATCCCGTGGACTGGAGGCAGGAGAGTCAGAAGTTCAAAGCCATCCTTAGATGCATAGTGAGTTTTCAGCTAGCTTGGGATATATAAGACCCTGTCAGAAAGGAAATAAAGAGTGAAGGAAGGAAGGAAGGAAATAGAGGGAGGGAGGGAGGGAGGGAAGGATGGGGGAAGATAATAGGCAACTTTCTTTACTTGACTCTTCCCAGGGACAGCAGATATTCTGCCCAGATGCCCACAGTTCCCACCTTGGTCGCCTTTGGCTCCAGGAGATCCATCTAAACCTGCAATGAATAAGGACTCTCAGGAATGTTGCCACTCTTACTGGCTCCACTACCAGAGAGAAGGGCAACACCTTCGGGTCTGTGCCCCCTACCATACAACCTCTCACCTGGTAGGCCTGGGTTCCCAGGATTGCCTTTAACCCCCTGGGTTCCAGGGGGCCCCATGAACCCTGTGTCACCCTTCACACCCATGTCTCCTTTGTTCCCTGTAACAAACAAACAAAAAAGGAATTAAGGTCATGACAGATGACCCGATGACCTGGCACCAGTGATGGTCAGGTCCCCAGGACCCTAGTCAGAGTCCCTTAGAGAAGGGTCACATCCTGGGGTCATCTGTAATTTGGGGGCTTATATTTTACTGTCTGCATTTTGGAGATTATCTCTCATAACCTCTCAGACCGAAATCTGAATGTTCTAGAAAGCATCTCTCCCAGATGCCCAGAATAGCAAAGGTCATTGGGAAAGAGAAAAACAATGCAGTAATTTCTGTGCCTGCTGGTGGTGCAGACACGAGCTTCCTTCCCTGGCACCCAAGATTTCAAAATTTCCACTCGTCATCAGCATTCGGAACTCATCCAGCCAGTCCTCTCCTGAGTCCTCTGTCTCTCCCTCCTCCTTTCTCTTAGTACCTGGTGCATATCAATTGAAGGCAGCCTCCTTCTTGAAGGGCAGGTCAGCTGGGGAGTGGGCTGCAGAGTGAGCTTGCTTAGTAGTAGCCACTTCGAGAGCCCATAAGGCAACGTTGTCTACTGGGTATGGACACCCAGCTCTGTTCCCACCAAGACCAACATGGGGTGAAGGTCTTAAAGAGGACTGTCACCCCAAAGCAACCTTTTCTGCTCTCTACTAGACTGGCTGACAGAGAATTTACTAAAGGGAACTTTTGGCTCTATTCTATAATGATGAAATGTACTCCCTCCACCCCAAGACGGGATTTCTCTGTTGTAATTCTGCTGATCTGGAACTTGCTCTGTAGGTCAGGCTGGCCTCTGCCTCCCGAGTGCCGGGATTAAAAGCGGCCTGGCTTGTACTGGTTTTGTGATATGTGTATCTGTGTCCATACACTCAAGAGTGGGGGTACACACATATGTGTGGGTGCTTACGGACATGAGTGTGGAGACCAGAGGACCTCAGGTGTTGCTTCTTAGCTGCCATCGACCTTGTTCCATTTTGGGGGAAGGGTCTCTCACTGGGCTTGGAACCCATCAGACAGACTGTCCTGCTCATCTTAGGGATCTGCCTGTCTCTGCCTCCCCAGCGCTGGGATTACAAGCATGTGCTGCCATGCCTGACTTCTCCACGTAGCTTCTGGAGATCAAGGTCACGTCCTTGCGTAATCCTTCCAGCCTTGTATTCTGTTATTTTGACAAGGGCCTGGGAGAAGACTCAGGAACCATGTCAGGTTCCTTCCGGTGAATTCCGAGTGGGGTCATGGCTAATTAGTGAACGACTGTGAAGAGGAGAGCAAGAGCAAGAACCAGCCTTCCCAGGTCTGAGTGACTGAGGTCAGCTCAAGGCTTGAGAGGAGGCCAGGCAATTAGAGACATAAAGAAGGAATATTTCCTGGGACCCAGGACGTGGCTCAGTGGGAAGAGTGCCTGCCGTATACATTTGAGGTCTTGAGTTTGAATCCTGGCACTCATATGAAAAGCCAGGCAGGGCGGCACATGCTTGTAACTCCAGAGCTTGGGGAAAGGAAGCTAGAAGAACACTGGGGCTTGCTGACCAGCCCGTGTAGCCGACCGAGTGAGTTCCAGATTCAGTGAGGGACCCTCCCTCAAGAGATGAACCCTAACCAGAATATATTGAATGAAAAAATCTATTTTCAATTTTAAAAAAGCAAAAAAACAAACAGACCCCCCCAAACAAACAAAAACAAAACAAACAAACAAACAAACAAGAAATAAGGTGGAAAGTGATTGGGGAAGACACCGTACACCTCACATACATTTAGTGACTGCGTCCTGGCAGGACAGTGGTGCAGATAAAGGACTGAGTCCTGTGGGCACAAAAGCCCTAGCAGGGAGCAGGAGCGCATGCTGCTGTCCTCGCCTTATAGTCCAAACAGATCCGTGAGAAGCATCTAGGAGGCTCTCGTCACACAGAAATAAAAATGCATGGGCAACGGATAAGCCAAATATCTTGGGCTGATCATTGCATAATATACGTATTACCGTAACCCACAAATATGGATGATCATGTATCAATTGACATGAATTCATTCATTTTCAAAAGAACTGGAGTACAGTTGAGGTTTCTCTTGAACAGCCAGGCAGGCAGTTCTTGGGTCCTGAAGGCGTAAGAGCCAAGCCCTGTTCTCAGAGTGAATAGACACAGGTTCTCAACTCCCTCCAGCTTCCCCATGAATGCCAGCACCCCAACACAGCCCTTACCTGGAAGGCCTAGGTCCCCTTTGTCTCCCTTGGTGCCACGTTCCCCCTTGGGGCCAATGAGACCTGTGTCTCCTTTGCTTCCCTTCTCTCCTTGAGGCCCTGGGATGCCTGTGAGGAGAACAGGGATGAGGTAAGCACCACTGCCCTACTAGGAATCCTCATTGACTCCTAGAGACAGAAGCCGAGCAAGAGGGGAGGGATCCCTAGGGAAAACCTGGGTTACGTTCATTAGCTCATCTCTTTGGTGGTCTTGGTGAGCTCTTTGAAGACTTGAGAAAAAAAAACGAGGGCTGGAAGGCATTGACCCTCAGGGGCCAGGGCAGGGTCACATGGGGACACATGGGGACAGCTGCCTTATGGCTGTAGACGATGCACGGCTGGTCCCTGGAAAGGAAGCCCAAGTTACCGTCTGCTCCTTGCTTCCCTGGTGGGCCCATGGGTCCCTGGAGGCCTGTGAGATGAAAAGAAGGACTTGGTCACTTTAGTCAGCTGACATTCTGGGGTCCCCAAGGTGGTAAAGGTGCCGAATCATAAGCTACCTCTATGCTATACACAGCGCACAAGCAATAAATGAGGCCGAGTCTCAGGCAGGTCCAGTCCAGACAGAGGTGACTGTTTTTCCAAAGGCATGAGCTAACACATGACCATGGATGAAAGGCTCTAGAACAGGGGGCTGTTTGAATCATAGCTGTCTCTCCAAGAAGGGTAGATGACCTTGGAAAAGACACCTCAATGTTCCTTGCCTCAATGCTCTGGTCTGTAAAATGGGGCTGGTGATAACTGAGCCCACTATAGGTGCCTTACTAATGATACTGTACCCAGGTCAAAAATGGATTGGGAAGCACATGCAGGGCACAGCCTGAAGTGCAGGCCATCCTTAGGGGGAAGAGGATTGGGGCAGGATTGAGCTGAGCCATGAGGTGCTGGGAGAGTTCTGTGAAGGCTGACAGTCACTCCCCTAGCTTTTTGTCTCCCTGGAGGGAGAGCTCTGGGTCTACCACTCTGAAAGAGCCATGCCAATGGCTAAGACAGCTGGGCGGGTGTCAGTCTCAGTCTTAGAAACAGAACCCAATACATGACCTAGCAGCAATGGGGGACGTCCCATCTTTATCTGGAAGGAGGTGTGGTGATACACACCTGGAATCCCAGCACTCGGGAGGCTGAGGCAGGACTCAGAAACTGTAACAACAGTGGGCTGGGATGGTACCTCTTCAGTGAAGTGAGTGAGGACTTGAGTTTGATCCCCCAAACCCATGTAAAAGGACTAGGCATTGTGGTGCGTGCTTGCAGTCTCAATACCGAGACGGTAGACACAGGCGGATCCCTGGGGCTCACGGGATGTTAACCTAGCGTACGTGGCAAGTTCAAGGCCAGAGAGAGGTGAGAGACCCTGCCTCAAGATAACAAACAAAACAAAAACAAAAATAGAAAAAAAAAATCCAAGGGGAATGGCATCTGAGGAATGGCTGTCAAGGTTGGCTCTGGTTTCCACGTGTACACATGAACATATGAACACAACACGTATGTGCACACTGAGAGAGTGGGTGGGGTACAAAAATATCAACACCTCACAGAACTCTCAACACCATTTTACAGACAAGAAACTGAGGTGCATGGAGGTGAGGGAAGCCAAAGCCACAGAAAGGCGTGTGGATGTCTCAGCCCCTGCTGGACCATGGACCTGGAGTTTTCCCAGCGGGCTCACAAGCTTGCACTCCTCAGGAGAGAAAATGTGATGGAGTGTCCAGGCTGAGGCACCATCGGGAAGTTTGTAGACTCTCCTCACCTCTGAGCCCACCCACGTCTCATACAAGCTGCTCCCCTTGTGCAGACCCACCTCGGGGGGCTTAGACTCTGATGTGGATCCTTGTCACTGAGAAAGCCTGCTGTATGTTCCTGTGACACCTACTCACCTGCCTCTCCCTTGATGCCTGGTGGTCCCTGGGGTCCTGGGACACCTGGAGATGTTAGGGTTAGAACAAATGTTAAAGCAGAAGGTGAGGAGCCCTGGGGATGGTGAATAAGAGGACCTACAGCTGGTTGAGCAGTAAATGGGCAAGTTGAACACATAAGAGGAAGGACAGGACTCTAGGAAAACCAAAGCCAATGAAGCTGCTCTCAGCAGGGTCTGGGTAACCTTCCCCTATCCATCCCTGAAGTTCACACACAAGGCACCATTGCCCTTTCCCTAGTTACACCTTTAAACGCATTTCTACATCAATAGAGCCCATTGCAATAGACTGGATTGTGGGTAAGCCTCCACCTCCTGGGCTGGGAGACGAATCAGCAGTAAAGATGCCCTTGCAAAGAACCTGAGTTCAGTTCCCAGCACCCATGTCAGGCACAAATGCCTGCAACCCCAGCTCCAGGGGAATCTCTCTGGCTTCTTCCAGCACTGAATTCTCCTGTCTCACCCTGGAGCACCAGGGAGGCACAGAGAGGGAGACAGTAGGCTAAGTCCAGACAGAAGCAGACAGCTGCTGGTGCCCATGGCTGGGACAGCTCTCTACTATTGAGGGGTGCATTTCATTTTCTCCTTCAAAAGTATTATTTATGTGTATGCGTGTTTGTCTGTGTAAGTGTATGCCACATGTTGAGGGTACATGTGGGGGCCAGAGAAGGGCGCTGGGTCTTCCGAAGCTGGAGTTGCACGTTGTCGTGAGCCACTCAACATGGCGCTGGGCACCAAACCTGGGCCCTCTGCAAGAGCAGCCAGCGCTCTTAACTGCCAAGCCTTCTCTCTTTTTCCTTTCTTGTTTGTAAAAATAAACCTTGGCTTCCCACTCTCCCAGAGTCCCAGTGTGATTTCTTCCTGCTGTAATTGGGATCAGAGGGAATTCAGGAGACACCTCCTCATAAATAAGAGAGATGGAAGAAAAGACTCCGTGCAACTTGGAGGAGAAGGGTAAAGAACACAGAAGACAGAGACTGACTGTACCTGGGCTTCCATTATGACCCGAAGAGCCCTTTGCTCCCTTCTCGGCAGGTGGCCCAGGCAGGCCAGGGATTCCAGGCACTCCTGGAGACCCCTTTTCACCTGGAGGATGAAGAAGAGCAGAGACAGCAACTAGTTGAGCAACAGTAGATGGGGATACATCCGCTCAGCCTCTCAGCGAGCATCTGCTGAGTCGGAGGGCAGGCTAGCCCATGAAAGACGCAAGGTGATTCTGTTTTCTCCAAGGAGCACGTGGACTGGGAGACAAGGAAGAAATGCAAACGAGTTGTGTAGATGGCGTCTGAGGGAGGCTCAGCCACAAAGGCGTGGTTTCAAGCTCCAGCTTGGCTGAGAGGCTGTGTGCCCCTATCTGTGTCGGGAAGCCCGTAGCTCTGGGCAGAGACGCTTGCTGCTTGTAACAGCTGCATATGCCTGAGACAACGCCAGGACTTCTGAACTCCATGGCTTTCCCACGCCCTCAGTAGCCATCAAATGAGCCTTTGGGGGCCCTGACAAAGCTAGGCAAACCATGAAGTAAGAGAGAGAGACAGGAGCCTTGTGTCTGGGACCTGAGAAGCCCAGACTCTCACAGCTCTGGCTCCTGGTAGCACTGCTTGGGTCTTATAGATGTGAGCTGAAGTTTCCTGAAATAAGCCATATGTATGGTAAATATTCTAAGACCTAGAAGCAGGACTTTTCCTGCTTTGCAGTTACCTACCTGCCTGATGTTCCCACCAATGCATTTCTGAACTACCTTGATTTATGATTTTCTTTTGTTCTGTTACTATCAAAACTCCAGGAAACTTATCACACGGGAACATGGTATGTGAGGTAATCTGAATCCATGTTCCTAGGCCACGGCCATTCATATTTAGTTTCAGAATAAACAATCTCTTTGGCTTATTATTAAACCATCTTTTCAGAATAGACCACTCCCTTTGGGGTGGGAGTTGCACCAACAGCACAGAACACTGCTGTGGTTACAGCATTCTGGAAGAGCAGAGTCTAACGCACAGGAAGTAAGGCCCACACCAAGACCCAGTTTACATCAAAGGCATTTGATAGAAATGCTTTTCAGAGACAAGGAAAGTTCTGGAAACCTGGGACACCTGAGAAAGTTGGGAGGAGGAGCTAGGTGGACTACCCTGGGGAGATGGCCAGGTTTGGGTGCTAGAGGGAGAAGGTGATCGGTGATCGTTTGGCACCGGGGGAAGGCAGGGGCCCAGAGCTGGGAGTCCTCACTCTATCAGGGTTGAGGGGGTCCCATGAAGGAGGCAGCATAGGGACAGATCACTGGAAGGTGAGATGAACTTAGAAAGGCCCCAGAGTCTTCCCGGGAAGGTTCTAGGGAAGGGCAGGGTGGCTCGTACAAGAAACAAACCTACCTGGGGGGCCCGGTTCACCCTTAATCTGGAACAGCTCTGTAAAGGAAGAAGAGAGGGTTGCGGGCTGAGTCTGGGGTGTGGAGGAAAGCTGGCTTTGCTCCTGTGCCCCTCACAGAGCTCTCAGAATCTGCATTGGAAGGCTGGGACCTTGTGGGTCTTTCAGCCTTGCTGGTTTGAACAACTTGAATGTGTTCAGGAAAGTGAGCTTAGAGAGCAAGAACCAGACCCGCTGGAAGTCAAGGAAGTACAGAAATACTCAGATTACTGGCCTGCATTAGCATTGCCTAAACCAGCTTTCAGAGTTCCCGAGGTTAAGCAAAAGCCACTCTGTCTTGGTCAAAATGGCTCTTTTGATGGCTGGGCATGTAGCTCAGTTGGTAGAATGCCCACCCAACAAGCATGGAAGCCCTGGGCTCCATCCCCAGCATCCCAGAAACTGGATGTGGTAGTACCTGGATTACGAGTGAGGTTGTCCACCTGCTGAACCAGTTGCTCCTGGCTGGTTCGGACCCAGGTGAGCTGGGCCTGCAGGGCTTGAAGCCCTGGTGCTCCTGGTACCAGATGTGTTTTGGGATGTGCCAGCAGGGAGAACAACGGCCTGTCCTCAGGTGGCAGCGTTACATTGCCAATGTACATATCCAGGATCTGGAGCCGCTCCTGCAGATTGAGGCCTGGAACCCCCACACAAAGTGTCATTTAGGGGCCTCATTCAAGTCTGAGACATTGAAGCAGGTTCCTGATATTCTGAGTCACATGTTCATGACTTCTGTTGGGCAATACAAATTCTGTGCACTGTGAGGGAAAGGAGACAGACGGATCCCTCACAGTAGATTCCTGGGACCTGTTGGTCGGCCTAGCTACTTGGTAAACTCCAGGCCCGAAGGAGACCCTGTCTCAAAATGGACAGTGCATGATTAATGATTCTCTAGGCTGTCCTCTGGCCTTCACACACACGTTCATACCTATGTATGTGATCCCTTACACACACACACACACACACACACACACACACACGTGCACGCACATATATGCACCTTCACTCATCCATTACCTTGGTGTGTCTAACCCCTGCACCCTAGCAGGAGAGCAGCAGAACTCTGAAGATGCCTCCACCCAGCCTGAACCCTACATTGGAGCTTAGGGAGAACCACAGGGGACCAGGACCAGGGCCACCTCACCTTGAACCAGCAGCAGTGCAGTACCCGCCGTGAGCAGGACCAGGTGGATGGCCATGACTGCCATGCAGAAGGTTCCCCTATTTCTCTTCTTGGGCACTGTATCTGGAATACAAGAAGAGAATCAGTGACTGCAGAGACACAGAGGAGCCAGCTTGTGCCAAGCCACACACAGGGAGCAGGGGACCCCTTGGAAAGGAGGAAAGACACCCAGTTCTTTTTCGTTCCTGCTTTTGCCATGAGGCAAGAAATTCTACCTTTCTTCGTGTGTATGACTGGAGAGGTAGAGACAAGCAGATCACCAGGGCTTGCTGGCCAGTCAGCCTAGTGAACTCCAGGCTAGTGAGAGATGAGAGAGAGAGAGAGAGAGAGAGAGAGAGAAGAGAAAGAGAGGGAGAGAGAGAGAGAGGAGAGGGAGAGGGAGAGAGAGAGGGGGGGGAGCCCATGTGTGTGTTTATATACATGAAGGTATGCGTGCATGCAAAATACACTTGACACAAATTAGACAGTACAACAGGCATGGCAGGAGTTGGTGACTTTGCCTCAACTCTATAAGGTCCCAGCCTGCTGGGGTGCACATTATGAGCATTCAGGGATGTGTGCTTGCTACCATCCCTTCTGGGCCCACAGACCTATATACAGCTGTTCCTTGGTGTCTATGCAGGATGGCTCCAGGGCCACACAAAGGTATCAAAATACAGAGATGATTGAGACTCTTATACAACATGATGCAGGATCTGCAGAGAAGCCACACAGTCCTCATATGTAAGATGGGACGTGCAATGGGATAGGAAAGTAAACTACCAGAGTCCCAGGCTTCGGAGACCAGTGTGGGGGCAGTAAGAGCAGTCATGAAAAATGACATAAATGTTGATGGAGCACAGAGGAAAGCCTCGAGAAAAGATGACCTGGACAGAAGAGGCAGAGTATCACTGTGGAGACAGTCACGGCTGTTCACCCTGACCCAGAATGCCTTCAGAATTCTGAGCTGTGGGCTGGGAGATAGCGCAGTGGTAAAGTGTTTGTCTTGCAAGCGTGAGTTTGGGTCCCCAGAACCCCCATACATATTTGCTGAGTGTGGTTACCCCCATCTCTAATGTCAGCACTGGGGAGATAGTGACCAGATAAATCAGTGAGTTCTCAGTTCCATGAAAGACCCTGTCTGAGTAAATAAAGAAAGCATAGAGCAACTGAGGAAGATGTCCACATACACGCCAAACATGCACCACACACATGTGAATATGCATATGCACATGCGCACACACCACACACACAAACATATGCCAAAAAGAATTCAGAGTTCTATTTTGTCTAGAGACAGGTGTTTAGAAACTAGGGACTCCTGCTTTGCGGATCTGTCCAACTCACTCCACACAGTGGAGGGCTAATGACGTCCTTATGTTCACATTGGCTAGCTGATTTCTTTAAAGGCAGAAATAATACAAACGATCTTTTTCTTCTTAAGTGGCTTTGGCTCCTGGGAAAGAATGTCTTGTTGAGAGACTCAAAGGAGCTTCTGGTAGATCCTCAAAGCCTTCCCTCAGGTGAAAGAGGGAGACTGGGCAGAGACTTCAGGGTAAAGTTTCAGACTGTGACAACCTATGTTGTGGGTTCCAGTAAAGTGGACTCTGATATTCTCACACACACACACACACACACACACACACACACACACACACACACACACACCACTGCATTCATGCACACATACAAATACATGCACACATACAAATGTGAGACGTTGAAGGCAGAGAACATTTAAAAGCTAAAGAAAAAATATTGAAAGCAGTTATAAAGGACACATTATCTGCAAAAACATACTGATATGAATGATAGCCAATTCTCTATCTGAAACCATGGAGACCAGATGTAAGTGGTGCACTGTGTTTTGTGTACTGAAAGGAAAGAATTGCCAACCATGAATTCTCTTGTGAATGAAAATATCCTTCAGGAATGAATGGGAAATATAGACATTCTCAGATGAAGGGAGACCAAGAGAGCTTAACAGAACTTCTCCGAACAGGAAATGAGAATAGAAGGCCTACAGTTGCCAAACAGAAAGAGAAATATAGAATAGTTAGAAATAAGGGTACTCACACACATCTCTTCCAGTTTCTAAAATCACACTTTGTGGTTGAAAACGTACGCTGGTTTTTATTTTGTGTGCAAGGTATGGTGAGGAAATTCCTAAGATAATTATAGTTTTTAAGTGGAGAGGACATAGATGGGAATAAATTTTCTAGATGTGACCTGAAGTGGAAAAGCACTAATGCCAACAGAGTATAGTGTATTCTGTAAGTATATTACAATGTCCAGAGAAACTTCTAAAGAAAGCGTTGTGGTTTAAACGTGACTTGTTCCCCATTGGCTTATCTGTGTGAAACCTGGCCTCCAGCTGGCAAGGGCGTCTGGGAATGCTACAGACTCTTTAGGAGGTGGAACCTTGCTGGGGTGAGTCCCTAGGGAGAGCCTGGAGGCTTTGTAGCCTGACCTCATTTCCTATTAACTCTGGCTTCCTGAGTGAGACTGGGACGTGAAAAGCCACCTCACGCCCTGCCACCATGCCTTCTCTGCCTGCTGCCATGTTCTTCCAGCTGTGGCAGCTCTATCCCTCTGAGACGCCGAGTCAGAATAAACCCCTTCTCCCTTAAGTTGCTTTCGCAATGGAATTTTATCACAGCAAGGAAAAGATAGCCAAGACAAAACGCACTCATATGTTCGAGGGGAATTCCAAAAAGTGCTCAAATAATTGGAAAGTAAGAAAAGAAAATGGGCAAATGGAAAAGACACAAATTATAATTTACCACAAATTATGTGGCAAGATGGTATTTTTAAGCCCTAACTTTGATACTTGGTATACCTTTGGTATAATATTGGCAACTGGTATACCTGAAAACGGCCTCAGTCAGAGAACAGACGCTGGCAAGCTGAATTGCACAACACGACACAACTACTTATTATCCAGAAGAAACCAAATAGCAAAACCTCAAAATACAGAAAAAAGGTGATAGAGCTTAAAGGAGAAAGATACATATCAATAAATATAGTTAGAGATTTTAATTTTAATGCTCTGCTCTCAACAACTGATAAAAACCAGCAAAGACACAGAAGGATCAAATATCATCAACGAACACCTCAGGGACATTTACAGAACACTTCACCCAACAACAGCAAACATGTGGCTTCCAGAACACACAGAACATTCGCCAAGATCAATCATGTCCCAGGCCGTAAAACAGACTTCCATAAGGTGTGACAGAAACAAGGTTGAGGCTGGAACAATGGCTCAGTCAGTGAAATGTTTGATGCACAAACACGATCATCTGAATTCAGATCACAAGAACCTGTATGGAAAGCCAGGTGCAGTCACGCTCTTCTGTAATCCCAGTGCGGGAAGACAGAGTCAGGAGGGTTCCCAGGGCTTTTTAGCCAGCCAGTATGGCTGAATCTGTGAACTCCAAGCCAGTGAGAAACATTCAAACCATGGGGACTGGAGAGCTAGCTCAACAGTTGCGAGCACTTGCTGCTCTTCCAGAGGACCCAAGTTCAACTCCCAGCACCCATAGTGGATGACTTGCAGCCACCTGGAACTCCAGCTCTGGGGAATCTGATGCTCTTTTCTGAATGCTGTGGACACACACACGTGTGTATGCATGCAAACACAGGGACATACATACACACATATATAAATTAATAATAGTAAAGGCACCTGAAAATATCTAAAGCTAGTACCATATAGTTGTGAAAGACACAGTGTTTTCCCCTTCGACTGTGAACAGGGCAGAGATATTCATCCCTCTAATTCAATATAGTCATGGAGAGTTCCAGTGCAAGAAAGCACAAAAAGGAAACAAGAGATGTAGCTTGAAAAGGAACAAATATGCTCCTATTTGCAGAAGCAAATGCCTATATAACAAATCTTTAAAAGAATCCATAGAACTAATAAATAGTTCATCAAAGCTGTAGGATACATGAGCAACATATAAAATTAAATGACATTGATATACCTGGATAAGAAGCAATTGGTAACCAAAATTAAACACGGTAGTATTGGGCTGGGGAGATGAGTCCCAAGAAGCTCACAGCCAGCTAGGTCGCTGTAGACAACAGCGAACTAAGAGAGCCTGTCTCAAACAAGGCAGAAGCTGAGAACGGACACCTGAGATTCCTGACCTCCACTTGTGTGTCACGGCATGTTCACATACATGTATACACATGCACAGTGCACACACATGAATCACACATGTTATACATACAAAAACCGAGAACGATAAATACAAATCTTTTATTACATTTGTGTGTGCGTGTGTGTGTGTGTGTGTGTGTGTGTGTGATGTCCTTGTTTTGTGCGTTTATAGGATCTGTGCGTGCGCATATGTGCAAATGTAGGTGGAGGCAGGAGTTGACATCAGGTATCTTCCTCAGTTGATCTCTGCTTTATTGTCTGAGACAAGATCTCTCACTGAACCCCATACTTACTGGATGGCTAGACTAGCTATGGAGCTCCAGGGACCCTCCTGTCTCTACCTACACCCAGTGCTGGGGTCCAGCAATGGTGTGCCGCCCTGCCCGGATCATTACATGGGTTGGGCACTGGAGATCTGAGCTCAGGTTTTCCTGCTTGTGTAGCAGGCCCTTAACCCCTGGCCATGTCCACAGCCCTGGCTTTGTTTCTTTACAGCTACTGCCTTGGTCATCTCTCACCTACCACAGTGAACAAGCTACCGCCCAGTGCACTCTGCAGCCCTCCAGCCTCCCACTTACCTCAGGATAGGGTTCAAAGTTCTCCATCCTACCCCTAATTCCGCTGAGCATTCCTCCCAGTTCTGAAGAACAGCATGGAGCTTTTTAGATTTCTTAG
Source organism: Cricetomys ansorgei (assembly GCA_026225945.1). Taxonomy (NCBI): domain Eukaryota; kingdom Metazoa; phylum Chordata; class Mammalia; order Rodentia; family Nesomyidae; genus Cricetomys; species Cricetomys ansorgei. The sequence goes on along the minus strand of JAMJFZ010001228.1, from coordinate 7,217,395 downwards.
GATATTCGTCGTGTGTGTGACCTAGACACCTCTCTCTCTCTCTCTCTCTCTCTCTCTCACACACACACACACACACACACACACACAGAGCCTCATTTCTGTACCTGGCTCCTTCCATCCTTTCAACTTTAGAAGCAACATCAGCTCTGACCTCTGACCCCACCCTAGGCTCCATCTGTGATGTCCTGTGAAACTTTCAGCCTCAGCCAGTGACAGATTGTTTAGGAAGGCCCACTGAGGCAGGGCTTGCCCTCCCCACCCCTGAGTGGGTTTTCCTGGAGATCAGCAGTCCTGCTTGTCAAGTGTCTTTTCTCTGTGCCCAGTGTGGTTTCCAGAAGGTAGTAGTAGGTGTAGAATAGATTTGATCAGCTGAATTTTCTAGAACAGTGTATCTCAAAAACAAACAAACAAACAAAAAAAAAACAACCCAGGGGTTGAGGAGAGAAGATCAGTCAGTGAAGTACTTGCCTAGCAAGTGTGAGGACCTGAGTTTGCTCCCCAGATATGTAAAAAAAAAAAAAAAAAAATTTAAAAAATATTAACAATAACAATAATAATTAATAAATAAATAAAAGGCCAGGCATAGAGGCTGCAGATGTAGCTGAATGGTTAACAGCACTTCCTGAACTATCCAAGGACCCAAGTTCAGATTCCAGCACCCACATCAGGTGGCTCACAACCTTAACTCCAGCTGATCACCGTGAAAGATGATTCCTATAGAATGTTCTAGAATGGGAAATCAGAGCTCTCCTATGGTTTTGTCTCTTCCCACCACACAGACTTAGTTTCTATGCAATCATGCTACTGGGGAGGGGAGGGTCTTACTTTACCATTGATTTCAAAGGTCTCCATCACAGGGAACATGGCCTGGTCAAAATCCACTCCTTCTTCAGTGCTCCCCAAGAAGGCTTCCTCCTTGAGGGTGTCTTTATTTCTCATTGCTAAGCTTTATAGGTGGTCAAAGCTCTGGAGACAGCAGAAATGCTTCCCCAAGGGGAAGCAGGGTTCCCATTTAACTGGAGAGCCTGCGCGACTTCCGTTTGGCAGTGAGTCCTCAATTTGCACATTTCCTGACGATGGGGACCAGGCTGCGTTTTAGTGTATAATTGATATTTGCTTAAATATCAGGCTGTTCACATGTGGAGCTGTTTTGTTGAGAAAGATGCCTGTTGCTAGGAATTGAAGAGTTTTGGGGAACACCCTCCTTTCCCCCAGTTCTCTAGGTGACACTGCAATGACCCTTTTCCCTATCCTCACGTTCATCCAAACCCAGCTAGCTATCCCAAGACTTCTCCAGCTCACACTGGAACCTCCTTTGACCTACTTCAGGATTTATCCTTACACTTTATGCGGCCCTGGGTCGGCATCAGGGTCACGGCTTGGGAGCCCAGCTCCCACCCCCATAGATCAAATCCAAACCTATAGCTTAATAAGGTCCCCTTGTGGTTTTAGCATGTTCAGGGAAGTAAGCTGGGAAGATTAAAGTGCCTGATGAGCAAGCATGGGGACATGAATTCAGATCCCTAGAACGTATTCAACCACCACCACCACCACCACCACCACCACCACCACCACCACTCCTCCTCCACCACCACCACCACCAAGTGCAGTTGCAATCCCTGGCACCCTAGAGATGGTGAGGTAGAGACTGGTGTCCCTGGAGTTCCCAGCAATCCACAGTCTAGCCAATCAATGAGCTCCAGAAGTAATGAGAGAGAGGTGAGAGAGGTGCAGGCAGGGTGGAGGTGGGGGTGGGGATTCCTGCTTTAAACAGTAAGATGAAGGGCCAGAGAGATGGTTCAGCGGGCAAAGACCCTTGTAGTCAAATCTAGCAACCTGAATTTGACTCCTAGCCTCTGCATAGTGAGAAGAGAGAACTGACTCCCACAGATGGTTCTCTGGCCTACACACACATATATGTATGCACATCATCACACATATGTGCACATACATACACCACACACACTATTAAAATTAAAACACCTTTACAATGACTCGGGAGAAATCTTTCTGTAGCATATCAGAAAGGTTTCTATCCAAGCTTTCCAAATCACACTCGTGTGTGTGTGTGTATGTGTGTGTGTGTGTATGTGCATGCACATTCTCTGCAGCTCAGGATGTCTAAGCTCATTCCTCTTGTCTCTGCTGAGCCTGTGCAGGATGATTAAGATGCAGATGGAGGGGTACAGTGTTTGCTGCAAACCCCACCTGATCCTCATGGCAGCTATGGGATGGTAGAAAAGTCACTCAAGCTACATCTACCTCCCCTTCCACATTTGCATAATAAGGGAGATGCTGATAACTGTTGTATTTCTGAATGGAATCACAGAAGCTCAGGGCTAGACAATAAGAAGCATCTCTTGCAAGTAGGAACAGATGAGCTAATGAAGCTGTTGGCTACTCTGTTCAGAGTATCTCATTCTACACTACCTTGCATGTATCAGGACCTAAGTTCAATCCCCAGAACACACATGAAAAGGCTGGGTGTCTTGTTGTGCCCTCAGATCCCACAGAGAGAGAGACAGGTGGATCCCTGACGCTCTATGGCCTGTCAGCTGGCCCCATTGGTGAGCACCAGGCCAGAGAGCCTGTATCAAAGAACGAGATGGATGGGTGCATGAGGGCTACCAGCTGAGGTTGTCCTTCAGCCTCGGACACACAGGTGCACCCATGCACAGTAGGGTAGCTGGGACAGAAAGAGTTAAAGGAGAGGAGTGGATCATGTGGAGGCAACCAGCTAGCTGGCAGCTCGAAGCAGAACCCTGGGGTAATCAGTGTAGGTGGCCGGGGTTACGACCTCTCCCACAAGAGGGAAATTCCCAAAGCAAAAGACCCTGCTCCCAGACCGCCCTGAGCCTCCTACCTTTTCTCTGGCTCGGTGCTGTCCTCCCAGCAGTGGTTTGGGCTCCCTGGAGAATGCTGTGTAACCCGCCAAGCACGCATTGTCAAGCGTTCCTGTGTCAGCTGTAACTACAGAGCCAGGCCGACCACAGTCTCAGAACCGGCGCCGTGAACCAGATAACGGCTGAGGGCATGGCGTTGCACGAGCGTGAGAACACAATTTTGGATTCCCTAGTGCCCATGTAGAAAGCTGGGCACGGTGGTGTAGTTGTAATTCCTTATATGACTGGTAGAGACTCACGGATCCCCGGGGCTTGCAGGCCAGCTAGCCCGAGCTAGTTGGTGAGCTCCAAGTTCAGTGAGAGATCCTGACTCAAAAATAGAGTGGAGTGGGCAGACAAGATGGCTTACCAGGTAAAAGGCACTCGCTGCCGAGCCTGATGACCTGAGATTGGTCCCAAGGGCACACATGATGAAAAGAGAGAACCAGCTCCTGAACTCTCCTCTCTATCTCACACACATACACATGTGCATGATGCATGCACACACAAAATATATATATATCATGCACATGAAACAAAATAAAATGTAAACAGTAGCTCTCCTATGAACTCGCTGTGCAATTCCAATTGACTTGCTTAACTTCTCTGAGCCCACCTCAATGCTGAAGCGCCTTGAGTACTTCGGCAAAATTTATTATCTGGACGGGACTCATCACCCACAGTAAATACGCTGCCTGGACGCAGAGCTCATGTCCGATTTTAAATCCAGAACACTGCTTCTACAGCGTGATTTAAGCCAGGGCTCTATATCTGAGCTTCCCAGGGAGTTTTGAGAAACCAGACATGCCAGCTTCCCACCCTGAGCCTTCAGCCCGGTCCCCACGGTCCCCGGTGAGCTCCCAGGGCAGCCCTAATGAGCAGAAGGCTGAAGTCTGCGGAGCAGAACCCCATAGTGTTCATGTATAGAGGGCTAGCGGGGTACCCCATGCCTCTACCCTGTGTGGGTTCTTAGTTGACAGGATCCACTGTAAAACTCACACGTGTCCCTTTGCACTCACGGTGACTGGACACTACACAGTGTGTGTGTGTGTTTGTGTGTGTGGGTACACCAGAGGACAATCTTGGGTGTCATCGTTCAGGTACCCTTCACCTCCTTAGAGACAGAGATCTCTCTGTCCAGTGAGCCCCAGAGAGATACCTGTCTCCACCCACTCTGCACTAGGGTTATAAGTACATACTGCTGTGTCTGATTTTTTTTTTTTTTTTTTTTTTTGGTAAGGTAGAGTCTGGAGATTGAACTCATGTCCACATGCTTATAAGCCAAACACTCATCAATTTCTCCATCTCCCCAGCCCTGGGATGAATAGCGTTCTTATAAAGATTTATTCGCCTATTTGCTTATTTATTTATTTGCTTTATTGTGCTTATTCATGCGTGCCTACCTGCTGTGAGTGTAGGTGCACACGTGTGTACACATGTTCGGAGGCTGGAAGAGGGTACTGGGTGCCCTTGTCTACCGATATCTGCCTATTGCTATGTGGTGGGGTCTCTCCCTGAACTGGGGGCTCGAGCTTTCCCAGCTAGTCTGGTATTCAGGAACTCTTAATGATTCTTCTGGTTCTGTCTCCTCGCAGGCACGTACGCTGTCCCCCACGTGTCCCCACCTTGTTCCATGGGTGCTATGCTGCACACTCACGTCTCCATCATCGTGCAGCAAGGGCTCCTAACCACCGAGCCATGTCTTCAGCTCAAATAATCCCTGAATAAATCCAACTGCGTGTGAGCCACCGACAAATTACCAGCATTTAGATAACAACCTCCTCCTCCAGGACTGAGCAGCTCAGCTCCTATGAGCCTTGCCCAATTATTGGCTCTGGGTTTTGACATTTTCATTACGGGAGACTCCAAAAGCTGCCCTGTGTGCCTGTAGGGTGGGGCAAGGATCAGAAGGGCTGATAAATGTGTGGCACATCTGTAAAAGGAGCACTCTGCAGAGGCTTGCATCACCTATGAAGCCAGGCTGTAAGGACACTTCATGCCTTGTCAGAGGTACCCTTCACAATCCTTTAAAGTTCCCATTAGGCACAGACCACATAGTTCCAGGGGTAGGGTACAGTCTCTTGCTAAGCTCCATTCAAACACTTGTATATCCAGGAACACAGATTTGGCTGTTTCTTCCCCAGGTGAAGTGGCCCATTTGTGTCTGGGACTGACTTGTTTAAGATATCCAGGGTTGGGCTTCACTTTCCAGGAAGAGTGCACGTGATTGGACTGGAGAGTTGAGATGCATTCCAAGAGGCCCCGGTAGAGTGATGTCCAGTCCTCTGTTGTTCTCAGAAGTGACAGCCAAGGGGCTCCTGCTGCTTTGGTGATGTGGGAGGGATGGGGACGAGAGATCCCAGGCAGGTATGTCTCCACTCTTGGAGTCCTCTGCAGAGCTCAACATCCATAACTTAGTGGGTCCCAGATTCATTCATTGGTGAGCTACCCGGGTATCCAACAGAAAGATCCCTAGGGTGCCCTTATTCTAGCCTGAAAGTGGAGTGAAGATGTGAACAGCTCTGGTGTTGAAGTGACTAAGGTAACGCCATTTTGCCCTGCTTCCATTTTGTGTCTGCTTATACACTCTCAGCCCTCTGCTTCCCAACAGCCACATCTGCTTGGGCAGCACATTTTGCAATTTCCATGACCCTGACTATGGTCCAGATGTATTAACTAAAATAATTAATATTTATATGAACTAAACATAACTGAAATGGGTATAAATCAAAATTAATTGTCATGTGTCTGAAATAATTGTGTTCTGCCTAAACAAATGTTGCAGAGTTACTCTGACCCTCTTCTGACGTTGTTGTAATTGTGAGTTTTCCCTTTAAAGACACTGTCCCTGTGAGCTTTGAAATAAAGAGATGGAGACATTAGCCTGCTCTTGATCACTGGCCAAAATTAAAGGACTCTTGTACTCTAGCGGTAGTCTGTATCTTTCTTGAGTAGATAATTTCAGTGTAAGAATCACCCCACCCAACTAATGGTCCAAAAGAATTAAACAGGTCTCTGTTCAGTCTCTCCTTGCTCAGAGTTTCCAATTAGGGCCAACACAGCAAGGCCAGTGTGAAGGTCCTTTTAACATGACACAAACCGGGGTCACCTGGGAAGAGAGTTTCAATGAGGGATCATTTAGATCTGGTTGTTCTATAGGCAAGACTATAGGGGATTATTTTGACTCAGTCCACTGTGGGTAGCACCATTCTCTAGAAAGAGATCCTGGGCTGTATAAACGCAGTGGGGGCCGATCACAAGAAAACATGAGTGTATTCATTGTCTGTTCATTCTTGACCATGGATGTGATGTGACTGGGTGCTTGAAATTCCTGCTTTGACTTCTCTACAGTGATGGGCTGTAACCTAAGACTCTAAGTCTTTCTCTTTCTCCCTTAGGTTGGTTTCTATCAGCACATTTTATTACAGCCACAGAAATGAAACTAGAATAGTCAGAAGACAGTTCCTCCCATACTGATTTCAGAGACACAAGTTCTCCTGAACCCACCCACCACACCCTGCATTTCTGGAACCCTCGATGTCTTCATGGGTGACCAAACTTTTCATTTCATCATTTGAAAGGGGGTTGTAAAAATGTATTCTCTTCTATGAGAGAGCGAAGTGAGACATTGACATATAATTCCAGGAGCAATAGTGACCCTTCTCTGGAACAGGTTTAGGGAATTGTAGGAAACACGGTGTGATAGGAAAGTAGCCACAAGTCACGTGCTCATAAAACCTTACAATCCTTCATCAGATTTTCTCTCTCTCTCTCTCTCTCTCTCTCTCTCTCTCTCTCCCTCTGTGTATGGAATTCAGATGACAACTTTGGGTTATTCTCGCTTTCCCTCCTCTTTGTTTTTCAGACAGCATCTCTCGGTGGCCTGGAGCTCACCAAGTAGGTGAACAGCAAGCTGGCTGAACAGCAAGCCCGGGGATCTGTCTCCACCGCCCCAGTACTGGGATCACCAGCACACGCCTGTCTTGTTTGTTTATGTGCACGCGTGGTGTGTGTGTGTGTGTGTGCTTAGGTGTAGAGGCCAGCGGTTAACACTGTGTTTTCTACTATTGCTTTCCACCTACCTTTTGAGGCAGGGTCTCTCACCGGACCCAGAACTTAGCAACTATCTAGACTGGCTGGCCAGTGAGCAGTGAGTATCTGCCTGTCTCCTGTCTCCCCACAACCCTAAGATTACAGGCAAGCAAGACCTCATCCAGCTTTTACGTGAGTCCTGGGGATCCAAACTCAGGTCCCCGTGCTTGCACAGCAGGCTCTTGACCAATTAAACCAGTCTTCGGCTTTTGTAAAAAATATGAAATCTAGGGTCCCTGCGCCCACAAGGCAAGCTCTCTCCTGAATGTGCCATCTCCCATCTCCCACCTTGTCGTTTTCCGGGCGTCCCTCCCCTCCACACCCATGACACTCTGCCACATATCTTTCTATTAATACTCCATTCCTTTGACAGCCTAGCTTTAACAACCCCTTGTCTTAGGACCTTTGACCTCTGACCTCTGATTCTGCAACTCTGCCATGGCCCACTGCCCACTTCATGTTCTGTGCCCTACCTCATCTTCTTACAGTGATGGCGCTTATAATTAGCCTCTGAGAACAGCCTTGTCCCTCTTTGTCTTCATTGCACCTGACAAAACCCACGACCCTCGTTAGAGCCAGTCCTCCAACAATGGGATGCAAATGGGGGGGGAAATGAAACTAATGTGATCACACAGATTGTCTGATGGTCTTGTCTAATGACGCGGTGTGAACTGCAAAGGAGTCTAAAGCCTTTCTGCATAACAGGTTCTCATTCAGCTCACTCTCCCGAGCAACCCTCTCAGACTCAACCGCCTTGTATTCACTCTCACCTGAAAACTGTGCCCTTCTGTGTCTGTGTGTGTGTGTGTGTGTGTGTGTGTGTGTGTGTGTTGCAGATGCATGTCTATTATGTGGACCAGAGGACAAGCTAAAGTGTTATCACTCAAGGCAACATCCACTTCTTTTGCAACAGGTTCCTTCATTGGCCCAGAAGTCACTGATTAGGCTAGACTGGCTGGCCAGTTGACCCTGGGAATCTTCCTGTCACCCCTTCTTCAGCACACACCACCATGCATGACTTTTTAAAACAGGATTCTGGGGATGGAACTCAGACCCTCATGCCCGCAAGGCCAGTACTCTACCGACTGAGCCATCTCCCCAGACTCTGTGTCCTGCTCTTTACTGGTCTTTTCTATCTGCTGTACACCATGCCCATGCCCTTCCCTTTACTGGGAAAAATCCCAGGTACCAGGGAAAGAACTTCTGCAGACTCTCCCCATTGGCTTCTGGCTCAATGATCCTACCTACCATACTAAAATTTCCATGAAGACCCCGCCCTCAGTGTGGCCTCCACATCTGCTCCTGGCCTCCTTCTCTATAATCTACCACCCAATTTTTGTCCTCCCAGTAAACTTCCTTGAAAGAGTTGTCGGTCCCACCGTGATCAGCTCCGCTGCTCCTGTACTCTTGTCTCTTATTGCAATGGGGTTTTCTCGCCATTGTTCAACTGAAACTACCTTTACCAATGCCACCAATGGACTCCTCGGGCAGCATCTGTGATTCACTCCTTATCAGAGGCCCTCTGTATAGCTGGTCATGCCTTCTTCCTTAAAAATCACTTCTTCGGTTATTTCCAAAGATACAGCACTTTTTGACCATCTTCTAACCTTACCACTCTCTCCTGGTTCATTTTATTATATTATATTATTGTGCTGTTATTTTATTTTGTTGCTTTTTGAGAAGGGGTCTCATGTGTCTTAGGCTGGACTTGAACTTGCTATGGAAGCGAGAATGGCCAGGAAAGTCTGGTCCCGTCTCTTTCATCTCCTGAGTCCTGGGGGGGTGGGGGTGTGTTACTATGTCTACTTTAGGTGGTGCTGGGATGGAACCCAGGAGTCTGGCAACCTGTGGTCTGTGAACTTTCTCAGGAAAGTGATGGAGCCTGCTGTTTTCCTAGGTCCAGGGTCTGGAGTTAGGGAGTCCCAGGCAGACTCAGTGGGTGGCTCCACGTTTCCTTACAACTGTGGCTGTAAGAGGCCCGAGTAGCAGTCTGTTCTGGGCTCTAATGAAGGTGTATAAGGTAGAGTGATACGCGGGACACCAACTTCCTCCTCTGCCTCTGTATGCACAGGGAAGGGTGGGTGCACCCATCCACATTTGCACACACAAGCGGAGTCAGGATGAGGGCTGAAAAGGCTCAGTCAGAAGAGTGCTTGCCCTACAGTCACAAGGACATAAACATACACACATTATCATATATATATATATATATATATATATATATATATATATATATATATATATATATATATAGCTGGGAAGACGACTCAGTAAAATACTTGCTGTCCAAACATGGAGACCTGAGTTCAGATGCCCAGAATCTATGTAAAAAACTGAACTTAGCGGCACACACCAGGAATCCCAGCACTGGGGAGACAGAGACAAGAGGATCCTTGGATCTTTCAGGCCAGACAAATTAGCTGAATTTGTGAGCCCCTGTTTCACTGAGAGACCCTGCCTCAATAATGAGGTAGAAGGTGATCGAAGAAGATGGCTGACATTAGACACACACACACACACACACACACACACACACACACACACCACACAAGTGATATTGACTAATATGGCCTCTTACCATCCCTTGCTGAGTAGCAGCCTTTAACCCTAGTCAATACGGAGGGTGAGAATCTGACTTCCCCTTTTCTCCACCCTCATTTTTATGAAGTCTGAATTCAGAGGGACACTCCCTTGTGGGAAGAGCAGAGTTCATTCACTAGCTATTTAGTGTCATGTGACACTAAATGAATGGAGTGATCTTAACCTCAAAAACAGAAGTGGGTACTTGAGAAAGCGGACCTGGGCTGCAAGTGTTACCCAGGGTTTGCTTCTCCTTTCATTGTGGGATACTGCTAGCAGGCAGCCCCAGCACGGTGAAGGCCGAGGTAGTGTAAGCAGAAGCACTCTGTGTAGAAGAAGAATTCACTGCAGGCTCATGGAGACTCGGTGTGCTAGTTAGTCCCAATTGTCAGCTTGCCAGCTAGAATCACCTGAGAAGACAGTCTCAATTTAGGAATTATCTAAGTCAGGTTGGCCTGTGGCGTGCCTGTGAGGGTCTTTCTTAGTTGGGTTAATTGGGGTGAAAAAACTCACCCTAATATAGATGGCACCATTTCATGAGCTAGGTCCTATACTGTGTAAAATCTGTATGTGTGTATATATATATATATATATATATATATATATATATATGTGTGTGTGTGTGTGTGTGTGTGTGTGTGTGTGTACAGGTGCCCAAGGAGGCCAGAAGAGGGTGTTGGATCTTCTGGGGTTGGAGGTACAATTATGAGCTGCCCAATGTGGGTGCTTGAAACTAAACTCAGGTTCTCTTAAAGGCTAACAAGCTCTCTCAACCACTAAGTCACCTCTCCATCCTTCATTGCTATGTAAGAGTAGAGAAAGTTGGCTGGAATCAAGCAAGCAGGAAGCAAGGGTTCGTTTATTTCTCTCTGCACTGGAATGTGGCCGCGATGTGACTAGCTGCTTGAGTTCCTGCCTTGACTTCCCCACTATGTGGTGCACTATGTCTTAGAATCATAGGCCAAATAAACCCTCATCTCTCCTAAATTTTCTTTTTTGGCAGGTTCTCTTGTCACAGCAAGAGAAATGAGCTAGGGCACCTAGAGAGCACTGCAGAATGGAGAGGAAGGAGGAGCAGCTGCACTTCTTGTGACTAACAGTTAATGTAGCTTTGTGATCAGTGTTATTGTATACTCTGGGCAGATGGCCTCTCTCAAAGAGAAGCCTGAAGTCATGCTGTCTTCAGGGTTGGCTGAAGTAGAGGCCTGGGTGGCTCTGGAAGACACAGAGATGAGTCCAGCTGAGATCAAGAAGTCAGTGCTCAGTGGGCAGTTGACCTGAGCTGAGCTCAGAGGTGGATGGAGAGGCACTGAGGCTTCCAAAATGGGCTGGAGATAGGTTGCACCCTAGCCCAGGGCTGCTACAGCCAGCTGGCATCACAGGTCTGGGAGCTGTCTACCCATTCATCTCCCCTTCTAACAACCTCCTAATCCTAATTTCCCTGATCAGAATTGCCTTTTCTTGACTGGCATATGGCTCAGTGGGTAGAAAGCTTGCCTAGCATGTACAGGGTCTGCATAAAACTGGATGTATTGGGGCATGCCTGTACTCCCAGGCAGCAAGGCTGGCCTGGGTTGCATGAAACTCTATTTCAAGAGTTAAAGGAAGTTGAAGGAAAGAAGGAAGGAAGGAAAAAAAGGGTGAAAGAAAGAAAGAAAGAATGAAAGAAAATAAAAGAAATGAAAAGAAAGACAACCAGCCCCTCTTCCTTACTGTCAGTCATTCTCTGACAGCCCTGCAAGGGACAGGAACAAACCCACGAAGCAGAGCTGTGCTAATGGCGTGGCTCCTTGCTTGTGTTAATTCCTGTACTGAAGGCACTGTTCTAAAAAGCACTCCTTCCAAGCAACTTGTGCTGATCAGGCCATTTCTGCCCCTCACTTTGGGATGTCTAGGGTTCTACCCTCGGCTGTGACCTGGGCTTTCCTTCCTAAGCTCAGTTCTTTCTGTCATTTGGAAGTCCCCAAAACGATTGCAGTAATTTCCTTTTGTCAAGTTGGCTAGATTTTGTTTCTATTGCCTGTAGCTAAAGAACACGAAGTCCTCTCACTCAGCCTGAGGGGCTTCCAGGATCTTGGGCCCACTCTCTTCCTGCTCATATGCCTAGTGACTCTGTACTTGCCTTAGCTTTGACTGAGGAACCCCCTTTATTCTTCTCCCCATCAAGGCAGTGAGGACTCATCAGGAAGTGGGGCTCAGAGTATTGAACAAATATGGTTGACTCATTCCCCAAGAATTGTATTAATTCCCCAATTCAAAGCCAAAAATTCTTGATCCTTTGCTCGCAGTTCCCAATTTCTGATAGAATAATTGTGAGCATTTGTTTGCATGTTCATGTGTCTTTAGGTACATGTGTGTTTGTGTAGGAAAGCGAGAGGACAGTCTCCGGTGTCATTCTTTAGATACCATCCATGTTGTTTTGAAGACAGTATCTCCCACTGCCTTGGAACCAACCACATAGGCTAGCTGATTGGCCAGTACATCCCAGGGATCTGCCTGTCTCTGTTTCCTCAGCACCAGGGATTACAAGGATGGGCTGCCATGCCTGGCTTAAAAAAAAAAAAAAAAAAAAAAAAAGGTTCTGGGGAATCGAACTTGGGTCCTCACACTTGTTAGGCAAGTACTTTATCAATTGAGCCATCTCCTTAGCCAAGTAAAGTTTTGTGTTTTTTGCTTGTTTTGTTCTGATAGTAGAATAGTTAACAACAACACTACCACAACAAATATCAGAAAACAAATATCAAAGGAGGATGGATAAAGGGTCCCCTGCTCAAAGAAACCCCAAGCAAGCTTCAGAGACAGCCCAAGAATACTTCAAAGACCCCTGGATGAGGTATTTTTCTGCTTGTTTCCACAACAAGTGGAATTGACATTGAATAAGATGACTAACCTGGATTTGAGTCCCATGCCTGGGGCTGGAGAGAGATGGCTTAGCAGTTAAGAGCACTGGCTGCTCTTCCAAAGGTACTGAGTTCAATTCCCACCAACCACATAGTGGCTCCTAGCCATCTATAATGGGAGCTGATGCCCTCTTCCAGCATGCAGAGAGAGCTCTCACATACATTAAATAAATAAATAAATAAATAAATCTTTAAGCCACATTCCTGCCGTTGGTATCTCCCTCACATGTTGAATTAATACTGAGGGGCGGGGGAATGCAAGCTCCCAGTATCCCTTGTGAATAGGTGAAGCCTGTGGCCACTAGAGCCACCACACTCCCCTAAAGGAGAAGTCATAATTGCCGCACATCAAAAAAGGGGCCAGCAGCTATGGAGACGCTGGGGGTCCCATCCACCCCACACACAGGCAGCAGGAAAGGAAGCCACGGAGTGTGGGTCCTGCTTTTTTGGTCCTGCATGATTTTGTCCCCCTTTCCAGGCGTATTTCTGCCATCTGACCGGAAATTCACAGTGATCTTCTGGTCATTTCCTTCTCACCTTAAATTAACAAAATGTCTGTTGATGCTGTTCACAACATATTGAAGACCAGCACAGGAGAGCCACAGTGAGTGAGGCCGGAGGGGTAGTGCAGAGCTGGGTGCTTGCCCAGAGGGGGTGAGAACCTGATTTCCATCTCTGGCACTGCAAAAAGAAAATGGAGAAAAGGAAGAGGAGAGGAGAGGAAAGGGGAAGAGGGGAGAGGAGAGGAGAGGAGAGAAGAGAGGGGAGGGGAGGGGAGGGGAGGGAAGGGGAGGAGAATTGAACTGGTAATGATGTGCTTGTCGTGTAAGCGTGAGGCTCTGAATCCAGTCCCCAGGACTCACATATAAAAGGTTGGGCACATTGGGGCACATTTTTAATCTACACGCTGGGGAGATGGAGACAGGAGAATCTCTGGGCTCTTAGGCCAGCCAGCCTAGCCTAAGTGGCATGTTCCAGGCCAATAAAAGACCCTGTCTCAAAAACTATGGACAGCTCTTGAGGAACTACATCCAAGGTTGAGCTCTGGTATCCATGTGCTCACACACACACACACGTTCTTCATGTTCCTACACAGAGACATGTTTGTACACACATGTGCACACATACTCCAAAAGAAGAAAAGACTTTCAATCAGCTATCTAGATGCTCAGGAGGCCCAAGTGTTTTAATTTTTGGAGAATGGAAAGACTAATTTTGTTCACTTGATAAATGCTGAAACCTGTGGGTTGTGTTAGAATCTCCTGCTGAGTATGCATCTCCCTCTTCTACACCCAGCTGCAGCTCCCGATCATCTAGAAGGACTTCAGTTAGCCAAGGACTGTCCCTGCCGCTTGAAGATGTCCTGCTTGGCTTTTTGTTACTGTGCTAGAACGCTGATGGGTACCAGCTCACTTTACAGGTTGTAATCCATCACTGAAAGAAGCCAGGGTAGGAACTCAAGGCAGGAGTTTGAAGCAGAAGCCACAGAGGATCAGTGCTTACTGGCTTCCTCCCCCTGGCTTGCTCAGCCTGTCCAGGCTCACCTGCCCAAGGCTGGCACTGCCCACCGGGGGCTGAACCCTCCCACATCAATCATTAATCAAGAAAACACCCCACAGATTTGCTGACAGGCCAATCTGATGCAGGAAATCCCTCAACTGACACTCTCTCTTCCAGGTATGTCTAGGTTAAGTTGTGTTAAGTTGACAAAAACTAACCAGCGTAAAGACCCCATGTTAGTACATCGCCCACATAACCCCAAGAAGGCAATCGGTCATAAAAAGACAACTGGACATAAGTAAAGTTCCAGCCTTTCACTCACAGGCTCCCAAACCCCCATCTCCCAGAAATCCCTCCACAGCTCCCCCCCCTCCACCACAAAAGTGCACATTTCCTCTCCATTGTTCTCCCAGCCAATCAGAGACAGACATTCTGACCACATCTGTCTCCAGTCTATCCAGAGGCACTCCTTTGTCCCTCCCAGGCAAACATCCCTTCTCCTCCCTCCCGTGTTCCCCTTTACCTCTGCCTTGTTCCCTGTTCCTTGTTCCTGGCCCTTTATTCCTTTGGGGCAAATACATCCCCTTTGTGCTAAGAATTGGGTGTCTGTGCAGACTCCATTCCTTTCACCCCATTCCGCTACCTTACAGGCACATTCCCCATGGCCCCAAGGCACTTGCACCTCAGCATAGCTAAGAATGCGCCTCAGTGCAAAACTGTAAACTTATTTAAAACAATGAGATATAGTATGATTTTTTTTTAGCCTAATTGCAGCTCTGAATCTTTCTTAATGTCAAAACATTGGTCCTAACAATTAACCTGAAGCCGCTTCCATGCCGCCTGCCTCCCAGTAGAAGCAGCTTCATGCCCTGACCTGCTCTCAGATGTATAAACTGCACCCAGACTCTCCTCCAGACAAGCAACTGCAGTGCTTGTATTTTCAGGGCTCCCTGCTGAACTGCAAGTTCCCCACAAGCAAGGGGCACAAACCCCGGACTTAACCCCAGTTCAGGCGGAACTCCAGAGCTGAAGAAATGATTGAGTAACACCCATGCTGTGAGAGGCAGCAGTCTCCATGAAGCTTTCCACTGAGCCAGGGTTGTGTATGCCCCGGTATAAAGGGCAAGAGAAGGACAGGGCAGGCTCTCTCTCTCTCTCTCTCTCTCTCTCTCTCTCTCTCTCTCTCTCTCTCCCTCTCTCTCCCTCTCTCTCCCTCTCTCTACTCTCTCTCTCTCCCGCTCTCTCCCTCTCCCTCCCTCTCCCTCCCTCTCCCTCTCTCTCCCCCTCTCCCTTCCTCTCCCTCCCTGTCCCTCTCTCTCTCTCTCTCTCTCTCTCTCTCTCTCTCTCTCCTCTCTCTCTCTCTCTCTCTCTCTCTCTCTCTCTCCTCCCTCCCTTCCCCAGATAGGGTTTCTCTGTTGTAACTCTAGCTGTCCTGCAACTCACTATGTGGACCAGGCTGACCTCGAACTCACAGAGATCCGCCTGAGTGCTGGGATTCGAGGTGCGCGCCGCCACCACCACCACTTGGCTTCCCACTCAGTCTCTTTCTGACTCCGCTGAGACAAACCAGAAGAGGGTCTGGGCTGGGTGGGGCAGCATTCATCTTTAGTGCCGGCACCTGGGAGGGGAGAGTTGCAGCCATCCTGGTCTGCATAATGAGTTCCAGGCCAGTCAGGGGCTACGACAAAACCCAAACCACTGAAGACCAGAAGAAGGGCCTTCTGGGAACTTTGTTTTAGTCCAGTGAATCCTCAGTGATCCTCAGAGCCCAGCAGTTAAGAGTGCTTGCTCCACAACCATGACAACCGGAGTTCGGATCCCTGCAACCACACCGCAAGCCAGGTGGCCCTTAAAAAGCCTGTAACCCTCGGCCCTGATGGGGAGCAGAGACAGGAGGATCACTCCGCCTAAGGAACAGGCAGGGGGTGGTGGTGGAGGACATCTGACATCCTCTTTTGATGAGAGTCCTCACACACGCACATACTCACACAGACACGCACCTCACAAATGAACAGGTAAAACCAGACGCTGTCTTAAAAAGCAAGGTGGTTGTTATCTGAGGAATGGCAGCAAAATTGCCCTCTGACCTCCACACGCACATGCGCAGACAAACACGAACGCAAGGCTCACACACTTTCGCAGGGAACCTGGTCTATCAGCTCATTAAATTACTGCAGAGGAGAGAGATTGGAGTCTGACAACCTAGTTTACCTCCTTGCTCTTCTGCCCCTGCAGGGAAAACAAGCACATGCAGGTAGGCATTTACGGCCATTCAAAGCCAGCCTGTAGCCTTCACACACCTATTTTGAATATTTTTGAGTGGTAAATATATAATAACCAACCAAGGGATGTAGAGAGATAGGTCAGTTGGTAAGGTGCTTTTCTTGCTAGTGTGAGGTCCTGAGTTCGATTCCCAGGACACACAGAGAAAAGCAGGGTGTAGTACAAGCCCTTATAATCCCAGCACTGGGGAGGCAGAGACAGGCAGATCCCTGGGGGTCAGTGACCAGCTAGCATAGTCTACTTGACAAGTTCAAAGTTTAGGCCAGGGAGAGCCACTGCTTCAAAAAAAGAAGATGCACACTCTCTGAAGAATGACTCCTGAGGCTGTCCTCTGCTTACACACACACACACACACACACACACACACACACACACACACACCACCAGCTTGCTCCCTTTCGTCAGATGCTCTGACCCTGCTTTCTCTCGTGTGAAACTGAAGTCTGGGTACACTCAGAGTCCTGGGAACTGCACTGAGGATGGCGAAACCATGTAAAACCCACACGCACAGAGTTCTGTTATTAGTCTGCAAAGTTTCCAGACCATTCTTATTTCTCCAGTGCCATTTCGGATGACAGCATGGAGTTAGCTTATGGTGGTTGTGCAAGCTGGTTACGAAAAGGAGGGCAGCAAATCCTGACACAGAGTTTTGAAGAGCTGGGCGTAGGGGGCTGAAGTCATTGCATCTTTATGTGCTGCACTCTGAAACAACAATTTTGAGAGAGTCAATCCTCCCAGAACAAGGAGAGAGGTAGCAATGTGTCCCTGCCTGGGGCAAGCAAAATTAGACTTCGACTCAGATTCTTCCGCCCCCAATCCTCTGTCATGTGATGTCACTGGTTTACTGGTGAAGAAACCAAGGCTCCAGGCTGCTGAAGACATCTATAGAAACAGAGGTGATCGCTCATGTGGTGGAAGGCTTGCCGTCCAAGTGAGAAGTCCCGAGTTCAATCCCTGAAGCATCCTGTAAAGAAACTCAAAGCAGTGATACACACATGTAACGCCAACACTGGGGTGAGACAGGCAGATCTCTACACTCACCAGCCAGGCCGGGGAGACCATCCCAAAACACAAGGTGCCGGGGAAAGCCTCCTGCCACCAAGCCTGATGACCTTGGTTCCGTTCCAGGAACTAGAGTGGTAAAAGGAGAGGCTCAGTTTCCACAGGTTGTCCTTTGACCTTCACACTTCGGCTGACACAAACCCTTCCCCTATATTCAAAACAAGTAAGTAAAAATGTAATAAAACTTTTTTTAAGTGTGGGCTTGGTGACAGAACTGGCGAGATGGCTCGGGAAGTAAAAACGGACAGATCGGGAGGAACAACACCCGAGGCTGACCTCTGGCCCCCACATGCGCGCACGGGCGCACTCGTGCGCACACTCAGATGTTCACATGCTTGATTCAGGAGTTCTAGAATGGAACCTGTCATCTTCTTGTGAAGGAAGAGAGAGCTATGGTCTCTCACTTCTCCTTTTCCTGATGGACGAACAGATACCTGGTTTGTAAATCTGCAGTCAGTTCTGAGGTCACCCTGACCACACACCTGTGCACACAGTCCGCCCAGGGCCAGTGTGTGCCGTGACTGCCTTCCTTCTCTTGCGCAGTTTTTTCCCCATAATCCTTGGCTTGTCTTTCCCATCACTTTTGTTTCCACGAATGCATCCTTAAGTTTGACAGAATGTTCTGCCAATTTAAAAAAAATAACAAATACTAGCTTTCGACTTATCAGACACACCAAATACTTCAAGATTTTGATTTTTGCTTAGAGAATTCTCTCCTAAAATATTTTTAGATTCGAATTAATTCATTATTATTGTGTTTGTGTGCACGATGTGCAGGAGTGGTGTATGTGCCCTGGTGTACTTGTAGTGGTCAAAGGACAACTTCGTGCTGTCAGTTCTGTCTTCATGTGGGTTCCAGGGACCAAATTCAGGTCATCAGGCTTGGCTGTGAGCACCTTTATCTGCTGCGCCTTCTTGCTTACCCTTCTTGATTGTACAACAATCATATACACATACAGAGTGTATTATGACTGTACCCACCTTCCCCCAGTACTTTCTCTTATACCTCTCTGCTCTTGCTGACTCCTGTCTTCATAATGAACCCTTCTCACCCCACCACACCCCACCACGCCCCACCACACCCCACCCCTTCCCCCTCTGTGTGTGTGTGTGTGTGTTGGGGGTGGGGTTCAGGACTTCAGCAGAGAGCTGTGCATTTGTGATTGCAAAAGTCACGCCACACCCAGAAGAACAGCATTTCACAGCACTCCTCTCCACTCCCTGGCTCTTACCACAGTCTCTCTTTATACATCATCTAGGTACCATCCTTTAAAAAAACAATGTAAAACATGTATTATTTGTGTGGGAGGTGCACGTGCATCATGGGACGTGTGTGGAGGTCAGAGGATAAATGAGCAAATCAATTCTTTCCTTCCACCATGTACGTTCCCAGGATCAAACTCAGGTCATCATGCTTGACAACAAGGGCCTTTACCCATGAGCCATCTCTGGCCCCAGACACTTTTTTAGTGGGCTGTCTAAACTGGTGATTTTCCTTATTGTTGAGTTTTGAAATGCCTTTATTACATACATAGTCTACAAAGATTTTTCCCCCAGGCTTGCTTGTCTTTTCACTCTCTTCTAAGTACTAAAAAAGAGGAAAGTACTAATGGTGAATCCTATGGTTGTTTCAGATACAAAGAACCCACAAGCTAATCGATGCGCAACAAATGTGCTCTGGAAGGAAAATTCTTTGACCTGATAGAAGGAATCTCTCAAAATCTGAATTAAGTATCACACAAAATGGTACAGGTGGGTTGCTTTCTTTCAGCATCAGGCTCAAGCCAAGCCTGTCTGGTCTTACCACCTCTCCTGGAAAGCCTGGTGATGTACGAAGGAATAAAGTTAAGTGTAAGCAACATCTTCCCCAGGATAGGACTCCATAGAACCAGGGTCATGCTTCCGCAGCAAACAGCTGTGGTTGTTGCACAGATTCATCAAGGCACCTGTGATGCTGAGCTTTCAGAGTCAACTTGAAACAACCTAGAAATTCCTTGGAAGACAGTCTTAATGAGGAACCGTCATTAGGTTGGTATGTGGGCGTGTCTTGGAGTTGGTATCTTGATTGCCTTAGTTGATGTAGGAAGCCCACCCTAAGTGTGAGTGGCACCTCATGGTAGCATCTCAGACAAAGGGATGTGGAAGAGGGGAAGCTTTGCTTTTCAGCTTGGTTGCCTTTCACTCTTGCTGGCAAGTTCATCTCCCCTGTCGCTGCCATTGCTAATTCCTTCATATTAGAACCATCTTCCTCCAAAGACTGAACACCAGTAGCTCTCTAGGAATCCCCTAGTCCTTCATTGCCAGATTGGGACTGCTGAGACATCCAGCCAATGAACCAAGCAGTTACCAGATTCTCAGCCTCTCCAGCGTAAGTCAGCCATTGTTGGATGACCCAGCCCATACACTTGATTGTGTAGACCGCTGTAATAAGTCCTCTTTTAATACCTACCCGTTCTATTGGTTCTGTTTCTCTAGAGAACTGTGTATCTGTAGAATAGTCAAAGCAGCTGTGATGTCATGAGGGAGGTTTGCTTACATCTTTAACTGATAATCTTCTGCTCACAACAGCCAAGGTGGGGGCCCCAGGGAAAAATTTAAAATCTGCCAGTTAGGGAGTAACATTGCCCTGACACACACTTCCTAACACACGTAAAGGAAAATAAAACATTACCAAGGATGTTCATAATTGTGACCTGTTATTCAAAAAGCACCATGGTCTAACAGTGTTTATTCCCCTTCCTATATCCCAGGGAATGGGAAGTCCTTCTAAGCTCTCCCAAGAGCCCCATCTTCAGATGAACTGAAACAACAGCGACCCCGAGGCCCCTGAATGGTCAGTGCCGGTGGTCTAGTTCACAGGTCAGTGGTGCCAACAACACAGCTCTCTGCTTCCAGTTATATCCATAAACACTGATACCTCCGCAATCCCGGACAAGGGGAGAGATTGTGACCTGCACTGTACCCCAAATTTGGCCACATGACTATCTCTGAGTGTGTAGTTAAATCTGGAGGTGGACGAGGGACATCCCAGTTACTTCAGGTCTGAGCCTCAGGCCTCACCAGAGCATTCTGGCTGTGCGGGCGAGGGGCGCTGTGGACGTGGAAGTCCAGGCAGTTCCCATGGGAGAAGGGAGTGTGGGTGTTGAAGATCTGGATCTGATGGCAGGGAGGGAGACAGTTTAATGGTGTCTGAAGTGATCACTTCCAACGAAATTACTATTATCAACATATATGATTGCATGAACAAGAAGCTAATAAATAAATAAAAGAACTGAAATACAATAAAAATAGTAAGAAAATGCAGTGAGGAGGCCGACAACAAAATTAAAAGGCCATCCCAGTTTCTTAATGTAAGCAGCTATCAATCTGAAAAATGATAAATAGAATATAAGAGACTATCTCAAGCCTGATGGTGGTACACATCTTTAATCCCAGCACTCAGGAGGCAGAGGCAGGAGATATCTGAGTTCCAGGCCAGCCTGGTCTACAGAGAGAGTTCCAGGACAGCTAGGGCTACACAGAGAAACCCTGTCTTGAAAAGAAGAAGAAGGAGGAAGGGGGAAGGGGGGAAAGAAGGAGGAGAAGAGAAAGGGGAAGGAGAGGAAGAAAGGAAGAAGGAGAGGAAGAGGGAAAATAGATAGATAGGTAGATAGGTAGGCAGATGGATGGATGGATGGATGGATGGATAGATAGATGGATGGATGGATGGATGGATAGATGGATGGATGGATGGATAGATAGATGGATGGATGGATGGATGGATGGATAGATGGATGGATGGATGGATGGATGGATGGATAGATGGATGGATGGATGGATGGATGGATAGATAGATAGATAGATTGATAGGTAGATAGGTAGATAGGTAGGTAGATAGATAGATAGGTAGATAGATAGATAAATAGATAGATAGATAGATAGATAGATAGATAGATAGATATAGCAGGCCAGCCTCAGAGTGGGGGGGGAGATGACTCAGCAGTTAAGAGCTCTGCTGTCAGCAGAGACCTGGAGCTCTGTTCATAGTAGCCATGGTGCACAGCTCAGGACCGTCGTAACTCCATCTTCCGGGGATCCGACACCCTCTTCTGGCTACCCTGGGCACTGCACTCATGTGCAGTGTACACACACAAACATCGAATAATTCTTAATAAACAAAGCCTCTATGTAAGGAAAACTTCAAAGTTCAACTGAAGTATGTTTTTAAGAGATGTGAATTAATGATTTGAGTAAGAAGATCCAATGTAAAAATGCTGTCAACTGTTCCTAGAGGAATTTATAAATCTAATGTAAGTGTATTAAAAATACTAACAATAAATTATGTGTGTGTATGTGTGTGTGTGTATGTGTGTGCGCGCGCGCCAAAGGACTTGAGGGCATCACCCTCAGGAACACAATTTACCCCTAGGGAAAAAGGGACTAGATTTCAGAAAAGATGAGCTTTTTCATAAATTACATTCAGGCAATTGATCAGCAACTTATTACAAAAAAAAAAAAAATTCGATGAACCAGAGCTGTAAATGCAACAACTGACTGAACAAAATAAAACGGAGACAAAAACCTGACCAAAAGAGACACTGCTGGGATATGAGAGAACTTTCCAAGCAAAATCAAAACCCAGGTACTGTTGTTAGGGCTAGCCGGGCGGACTTCTAAGAAACCACGAGACACAGGAACCGCTGCAAACGCATGAGGCTTTATTAATAACCGGCATGCGCCCGGGTCCCGCCTATCCCACGAAGGAGATGAGCATGGCGGGCCCCCGACTCCTTCCCCCCCAGGCACTTTTATGGGGTTCAGGAGAAAGGGGTCTGGGGATGGGGGCTCGTCCAGCTCTGATTGGCCCAGAGCTCTCTATGTTAGACTAATTGGTTGGGAGTTTCGCGCGCACGGGATCCAGGTGGGGGTGGTCAACCTGTGCCCTTTGAGACAGGGTGGCAGCCAGGAAGGAAGAATCCCTGCTGATAGGTGGTGGGGAGGAGGCTGGAGAGGCTGTTCCTGGGAAGACATCCCCCTTCCCCCATATGTGACTGCTAGCACTTCAGGTACATTCCTAGGTTTTATATTTCTTAAATCCTTTCACTGTCTGATCAGTCCCAGCTGATCAGATAGGGAGAAAAGATAAAGTATTGTTTTAAAAAAGATGAACCAGGCATAAATTTCCTAACAGAGCAATGGGCTTCATCTTGTAGTTTTTAAACACAGGGATCACTGTAGTCTCAGTTTACCCCCCCCCACTGCCCTCCCCCATGCTGCTCGCCTCCCTCCTGCTGGTTCCCGTCCCCCTTCTGCTTTCATGTCACGTGTATCCCATCACAATTAAGAAAAAAATGTTAGAACATTTTTGCGAATGGCTACTTTCCATAATACGGAAAGAACACAAATAAAATAAAATAAGAAAATGGACGAAACACTTTTTCAGGGGAAAAAGTGAGTCGTAAGTGATAAGACTTCCATTTTTGAAAATTTACGGGTGCAAAAATCAAAGAGCTGGACAGCATGTCGGAGTTAAACATGTAAGGATGGACATTCCTGTGGCTGGAGTGCTGCGGCGTCTCTAAGAGAGCATTTGTGTTACAGGTTTCTTGATATGAGCACAAGCACACTCCCAAAGCAGTGCTCACAAAGACAAGGCTGGATTACTCTGGCCATCCCCTTAAGAGGTCACAGTTGAAGCAAGCACAGCCTGTTCTCCAGTGGAGCCCAATTACAGGATCACAGTGCGTCTGAAATATCCCCAGTGTGCCTTCGTTTTTGGTGATTCTTTTCTGTTTGCCTTTGCCTTCTCCCTCCTCTGCCCTGGGCAGATGCTCAGCCCAAGATTCCTGACATTGTCTCAGGCAGGGTCAAGGCTGGTGTAGTCTGGAACAGAGAAGTTATTTTTCATTGTTGATTTTCGACCTCACAGGGCTCAAAACCATGTGAAACCCACGGACTTGGAAGCTCATCACTTCCATAAATAAAAATCTGTAGACTCACTGTTGCGTTTTCATATTCCAGGAGCCAAACGCTAGAGAGAACAGGCAGAGGGAGTAAGGGTGAGCCCCTCATGGGGCTGGCCTCCAGAGCCTCCTCTACCTTGGGTGCTCCAACCCCTTGGTTCTCCAGTAGCCAGCAGAAGCCATCCCAGGGACAGGGGATGCAGCTCACTGCCCCTTGGTCCTGGGGGGATTCTAGTCTGGCAAGGGGGCAGGCAGCCACACAGAGTGACCAAAGAGCCCACACGGCATCGCTAGTGCTCAGAACAGAACTAGACCCATCCATTGCCCTCTGGCTTTTCCTTCCAGTCAAAATGAGGTGCCCATTCGAGATGTTCAAATGAAGATGGTAAAAGCGAGGATTGGGAGTGCCTGAGTCGGAGGTCAGAGTGGGGGAGCAGAGTGAGGGGGTCAGAATGAGAACTAAGAGGGGGGATTAGAGGGAGGAGTCAGAGAGAAGTGGTTGCATCATGATGAGAATAACACTAGCTCCCCTCTTTTGGGGGAATCTCCCTTGTGGGTCCCAGAGCAACCACAGAGGCTGACTGGGACTGTCTCTGGGGCTGATGAGCATTGTGTTGCAAATCAGCAGGAGAGGTTTATGTAAATAAAGCCTGAGGCCTTGTTTTCACAGAGGTGCCTGGACTCAGAGAGAAAGCAGAAACTACCATGGGTTTAGAACAGTTTAGAAGCACTGTTGCTGCTCAGTCTCCAAATGTCGTGGTGATGTCATAGACCACAGAAGGCAGTGAGTGGCCAAGATCAGTGGAGCAACCATGACTTTGATACATCCTCCTGAGGCAGGTAAAAACAAAACAAACACAAAGACGGAGAAGTCATGGGGCATGGGAAAGGAAAACAGTCATTCCGAATATGACTCGCTTTTCCTGCAGAGGACGTCAGGAGACTTTGAAGTGCCCACTGGGTAAAGACCCCCCCCCCCACCCCACCCCGAGAAACCTCCAGGACCTGACCGATGCAAATGCACGCACAAGCATGCTCGCACCAGGCTTTATTGCTAGCGTTAGGATCAACACTCACGTGGGGTGCATTCTGAGTTGGGTCGGGGATTTCCTAGCCAGTGATGCGTTGCTGGGCACCTGTACTTACGGTTTTTCTCAGTATTGTTGTATTGTTTGAAACTTAGGCCTGTTGTCAGGGACATGGAACTTAGGCCTACTTACTTGTAGCCAAGACTGAAGCCTTCATTCTTTCAACTTCAGACACCACTGATAACGCCCAGATTGCCCGGTGAGACAGCTTATGTTGTCCTAAGACTTCTCAAAGAGGTCAAGGACAATCAATAAACTGTGGTTGTCACCCAAAGGGTTTAAAATCTTAGTACTGTTGAGTACTCTCTCACCCCTAAGTCTGATGATGCCCTGCACGTGCATGCATGCATGTGTATATATATGTGTGTGTGTGTGTGTATTCTTATGCGTGTGTGTCTGTTTAGGTATATGTACATGTGAATACATTTGCATGCATGAATGCAGAGACTTGGAGAGGGTGTCTGATGTCCGTCTCTATTACTCTTTGAGGCAGGCTCTCTCCCGAAGCTGGGGCTCATGTCTTCTCAGCGAGGCTGGAAGTCAGCAAGCCTCAAGGATCTAGCGTCCTGCGAGGTGGCTATTCTTGGTTGTTGACTTGACTACCTCTGGAATTAGAGAAAGCCCAAGCAGCTGGATACACCTGTGAGGGGCTTTTCATAATCAAATCATTTCAAGTGGGAAGACTCACCTTTGACCTGAATCCTTGGAGGTGGGAAGATCCACCTTTAAACTGTGCACACCGTCCGGTGGCAGCAGATGTAAAAAACATAGACAAAGGAAACTTTTGCTCTTTGCCTGCTTGCCCTCATTCTCACAGTCAAGTTCATTCCTTCACTGGCATTACAGTCTACATCTTCAGGATTTCAGCATACACTAAAGCCAGCTGAAAGATCCAGCCTCATGGACTGGATAAATACTGGATTCTTAGACCTTCCATAGATAGCTGTTGTTGAACTAGATGGACCACAGCCTATAAGCCACTCTAATAAACACACACACACACACACATACACACATACACACACACACATTCATTCTACCACTTCTGTTCCTTTAGAGAACCCTGACGCGGCCCCCTCTGATTTGAAGTTACAGGCATTCACAGGATGCCTGGTTTATAATATGGGTACTGATATCCAGACTCCAGTCTTCATGATTGTGCAGCAAGCACTCTTGACTGGTAAGTCCATCACTCCAGAGGCATGGTTCCTGCTGAGAGGCATGATTCTTGGCTCTGAAAATGGGCTTGCTGTTAGGAGCAATGGAGGAAAGATGCATGAGGCAAACAGAAGCCATTTCCCCTTAGGGAACTTCCTTCTAGAACACAGGAAAGTGTTCTTTGGTCATGATCTTGGTCTAGACAGAAACCTCAGGCCACACATCATTGTCAAATCAAGAGCCAGACTTTGGTTGGGTGTGGTGGCAAACATCTACAATGATCTCAGTGCTCAGGAGGCAGACAGAGGCAAGGAAGACCCAAGATTCTGGGCTAGCCTGAGCTACCTAGCAAGACCCTGTCTCAAAAACAGCAACAACAATAAGTAAATAAACAAATAAGTAGGAACCCAACTTTGAATTCTCATGGAAGGTCATGAATTTGAGACCAGCCTGGGTTGATCTGTCTCAATACACACACCTCAAATTTTTTTCAAAGCGGCTTTTAATTCTGACGGGTGACAAACTGGGAACCATGAATTTTAGACTAACCTGAGCTACAAAACAACTCTGTCCAAAAACCAAACAATCTTACTTTGTATTTCTAGGACTCTAGAATGCCTTCTGCATTTCCTGTGGTTTAGATAAGGTTTGTGCTAGCCTCAGATGTGTGCTCTCGAAGCTAAGTGCCCCATTGGGCAGTGCTGAGGTGGTGGGTTCTTTAAAAGGTGGGATCTGATGGAAGGAGTGGGTGGAGCCTCTTCCCTCATGGATGGATTAATGTTGGTCTTCTAGGAATGGATTTGGTCTCACAGGAGTCAGCTGCCTCTCAGGAGAGCGGGCTACTGGGAATCAAGGCCTGGTTATTCTTAGTCTCAGCTGCACATGACTGATTTCCTTTCCCCCTTTTCACCATATTGTGAAGCAGCCATGGCAGCCTTTGCTGTGATACTGGGATCACGCTACACTGATCCCCCCACCCACCAGACTCATGAGCCAAAGAAACCTCTTTTCTTTGTGCATTACACAGCATTAGGTATTTTGCTATAGCAAAGCGAGATGGAATAAGAAGCCAATTACATAATGACTCATAGTGAATCAAGTCTCTTCTCTTTGAGCTCTTAGACAGGGCCCCAGGCTTAGAGGTTTCTGGAAGCTCCCAGATATTACATATTGGCTGGACACACATCTCCATATCTGCCTGAACTTTTCCTTATTCAGGCAGATGCTCCAGACTCGTAGGTATGTCCGATTTATTTTTGGAGTGTGACTGTGTTTATGTGCATATGTATGTATATGCACAATGTGTACATGTATATGCATGTCTATGTACATTCAGATGGACACCAGTGGTCAGTATTGGGTTCTCTCCTCAATCAGTCTCCACTGTATTTATTGAGACCAGATCTCTCACTGAGCCTTGAGGTCACAGGTTTCGCTATCCTAGTTGAACAATGAACTCCGAGAATCTGCCTATCTCAGAGTTCACAGCTCTGAGGTTATAGACATGTCACCATGCCTGGCTTTTACAGGGTCCTGTAGAGGAAAATTCAGGTCTTTATTTTGTGCAGCAAACACTTCACTGACTGAGCCACCTCCCAAGCCCTGTATCCAATCTTTTGAGATTGTGACAAACGCCATCTACAAAGTTCACAATGGAGAACTGCACAATTGAATTACCAAAAAAAAAAAAAAGTAAATCAAACAAACAAAGACACCCTACACTGTTTTAAATAAGTGGACAATTTTGTGTTAGGCTGCCTTCATAACTGTCCTGTGTTACCCGCAGTGGGTTGGACGAGATATTACAGGGTAACCAAAAAGACCCCTGTCTCTTTAGGAGCAGGAGTCTTTCCGGGGCGGGACTTGCTACTGCTGGCTGCTTTCTTACTGGGCCTGTGGGGTCTTTCCTCAGCCTCCTCTTGTGTCTCAGCCGTGTTCTCTCTTGGTCTGCAAAAGTGGCTTGGAAAGCTGCTCAGAAAGATGGTAAATTGATAAAAAGACAAAGTCAGAACTGTCCAGTTTATCACATGGAGGTCACTGTACTCCAGACACGAGGAGCGAGAATTAGCTTTGGTAGAGTCACCACCTGAGTGTCCCAGTATTGGGTTGTCCCTGCTGCACACATCCACCTGCTCTGACCACACTCTGCAGTGCAGGGGCTGGGGGAGGGGAGAGCTCGGATGAAGAACATGTGAGCTCCTGTTAGACAATGGGGCAGATCCCTGGAGTTCCCTGTCTTCGCACCCAGTGTCGCTGTTCTGCTATGCCCCCTTCCTTAAGTTTTAACTCAGCAGCCAGGCTCTAATGGGGAGGCCCCCAAGATGCATTTGGGGGAAGGTTGTGGCTCTGATCTGCTAAATAACTCCTGTCCTCCTGGCCCTGGGGCCTAGTTTTGCTCAGCAATAGAAGCTGGGAGAGAGAAGTGCATCTTCCAAAGGTCCTCTAGACTGACCCTGTCGTAAGGCTCCAGTCCCCGAGCAGTGAGGAGACCTGTGGCACCCAGTGCTCCCTCCTGCACCCATCGCTTGGCGCACCACCTCTGATAGCCAAGGGAACCGTCAGCAGGTGGCCAGAAGCCAGAATTGCTTCCCCTGTGCCTCTCAGTTACTCCCTTCTCGTCCCAGAACCCAGATCTTTCAGGTGAGGGCTAACTGGTGTAACCCACCTAGGAACTTAGAA
This sequence comes from Cricetomys ansorgei, assembly GCA_026225945.1. Taxonomy (NCBI): domain Eukaryota; kingdom Metazoa; phylum Chordata; class Mammalia; order Rodentia; family Nesomyidae; genus Cricetomys; species Cricetomys ansorgei. The sequence goes on along the minus strand of JAMJFZ010001228.1, from coordinate 7,189,229 downwards.
GTTCAAGGGTGTGCTCACCTGTGTCTCTGCGTGTAGAAACCAGAGGTCAACATCTGGTGTTTTCTACACTCATTTTCCACTGTATGTATTTATTTATTTAGAGACAAGGTCTCTCCTTGAAACCGGAACTCAGAGAATCAGCTTGACAGTCTACCACTGAGCCCTTGTCTCCACTTCCAGTGCACGGGTTACAGTGGTTTTGGGGGGAATAGAACAGCTTCCCGCCAGCACTCACCCCAGTTTTAAAGACAGGGTCTCATGTATCCCAGGCTGGCCTTGAACTGGATATATAGCTGAATATGACCTTGAGCTTCTGATCCTCCTTCCTCCACATTTACAATACCGGAGTTACAGCATGGGCAGCCACGTCCGCTTAAAGAAGCACTAGGATTGAACTCAGGGCCTTGAACATGCTAGGCAAACACTCTACCAACTGAGGTACGCTCCTAGCACATACTCAGGAACTTCTCTAGTGTCCTTGGTTGGTTCCTTTTCCCCTAGAAATACTGACAGGTCAGGCGGGTGAGCTGTCCCCACCTCACCCTGGGATGCTCTGGAGCCCAAGGCTCCTCACTCCTCCAGGAACCCCACGGGGGCTCAGAGAAGAGTCCAGGATGCCTGTTTGGGCTTATTCCTCATGGCCTCACCTGCTATTTGTCATTCAGATCGGGCCTGAGACAGGCCTGAGTGGATCGGCACTAAAGCAGCCGATTTATATTCTGAGCAGAGTTTAAATGAACTGCGCAGAAGTCAAATCTCGAATTGTTCGTGTTTACTTTGAACAGTGCTGAAGACTTAGGCTTGGGTCCGTCCAAATCCCTAACGGGCCGACTGCCCCAATTACAGATGATGCTGCAAGAATCTGGATGCTTCGGGAGGGGCTCAGTGTCCTTCAGCTGGCTGTGGGCATGGGGAGGGTGCCCGACTTCACAGGGGAAGGGCGGTGTGCCAGGGAATGACTTTCCCAGATCTTCTGCCCTTTCCTGTAGCAAGAACTTCAGGAGACAACAGGATTCAAAGAGAATAAGACTTTACAGTGGGTGGCCCTGGGAGGGCCACAAATGATGCCACGGGCCAAACAGGGTGGGCTAGTGTTTGGAGAGGCTGTTGGTTTTTGAGACAGAATCTCAGGAAGTAGAGGCCAATTTTGAACTCCTTATGTAGCTGCTGATGACCTTGAACCTCTAATCCTCCTGCTTCCACCTCCGAAGTGTGAGGATTACAGGAGCACACCACCACACTCAGTTTAGGGGGCCCTGGGGATTGAACTCAAGGCCTCGCGTGTGCAAGACCACTCTCAACTATGCCCGTGGAGTCTCACTCGATGTTTGACACATGATCATGATGAGTGAGAAATAGGGAAGGAAAAATCGTATTTGTGTTTACCTCAGCCGCAAAGCCAGATGGCCAGCCCTGAAGCAGGACACTGACCTAAGGACCTTGTCATGGCCCGGGAAAAGCAGAAGTACCACAGCTGCTACAGTATGGTGATTCTCAGTGCAGCCTCAGAGGGGACCGTGGGGAAGGAATCTGAATCCCTCTGGGTGTGGAACTGGACAGTCCCCTGTGTTCTGACCCCAGGGTTCCCCATATAGACAGTAGCAGGAAGGAAGCTCTGGCCTCTGGGCTCATTTAGTCCGTGGGATATCAGTGTCTTACCCCAACTGGGCTGGGATTTTCCAGTGCAGTTCTGGTTAGTGAGGACAGAGGAATATTCAAGCCACGTGTGTTTTGGGAATTCCAAGGGTCATCCAAGGCAACTCCTGGGGTTGCATTATTAGGGAAAGTAAGCAGGAGGGTCACCTGCCACTTCCTCCTCCTCCTCTCCCCTCCAGGGAAGTGGTGCACAGATACGCTTGCACACCTATATTCATACGATATTCATGGATGCTTGGCTATGTTACATATTGACACAGATATGTACACACACACACACACAAACCATATAGTCCATATAGTATGTGTCAAGAGTATTTTCTGGGGCTATAGATGAAGCTCTGCTCAGTAGAGTTCTTACCTAACAGCATTCTGGGGGAGGGGTCAGAAGTTCAAGGTCATCCTTGATGGTATACTGAGCTTAAGACCAGATTGGGATATATGAAACTGTCTCAAAAACAAAACTTAACCGTATCAGGAAAAGTTATTTGGGTTCAGAAATCCCCTGGCCTGCACCCCTGCCGTTCGAGGGGTCAGACTTGCCACATGGGGTCAGCTTCTTGGCTCATCCAGGCTGAAATTCTCTCTCTCTGGTGGAAGTCCAGAGAAATAATTAATGAGAGGGCGGGGGTGTTTTCCTTGATGCTAGATTCTGCGTGTTCCCAATGTGACTGTATTAAGTTTCCCTTAATAAGTTCCAATCTGGGTCTGTCATCCTTGTCTTAAATGTAGTTATAATTTCAGCTGTCAGTTTATTTCCCAAAGTGAAAACAGCAAACAGGGCTTTTAATGAATCAATCACCCAGCGCTATTGTGCAAACAGGAGGCCGAGAAGTGATGGCTAATATGCCGGGAAGCCAGAATCTTGTTTCCTGAGCCCCTCTCACGGATGGCTGCTGTAGGTGATGGGAGTCGGGACTGCAGCGGGGTACATCAGGGTAGCCGTCCACACGTGCGGGAGCAATATGACACTGAGTGGCCGGGGAATGACTCGGTCAGTACAGTACTGCTATGCAAACATGAGGACCAGAGTTTGGATCCCCAATATCTACATAAGTAGTGAGCATGTCAGCACGCACCTGTAATCTCCGTGCTGGGGAGGCAGAAATGGACAGACCCTGGGAGCTTGCTGGCTGGACAGCCAGGCCAGATTGGTGAACTGTAGGTTCGTGAGAGATACTGTCTCAAAAACCAGAAAGAAACAAATGAGCAATTGAGGAAGACACCCAATGTTGACCTCTGGCCTCTCATGCATATGTGTGTGCACACACACACACACACACACACACACACACACATGATGCTATACTGGCCTAAAGGGTCCTCACATTTCTCCTGGTGCTGAGTAATCTGCCTGGTACCATATTTAATGCCCAGGAGTACTGAGTCTTTCTATGTCTGTTACCACAGAGTCTTTGGATGCGGGGGGACTGGTGTTCGAGTCCCAGGTTCTCTGATCACTGCACGTGGCCAGGTGACATTACAGCCATCCCTGTGTCCTTTCTGGGATACCAAATTAGGTGACCATGTCCTTCAGGGAGGATGAGACAGAAGAAAGGGTTCTATTCATTCATGAGTCAGTGCTGACTCACCTTAGGGGACAGTCCTAGACACATGACATCTTTTCGTTCAAGGAGACTCCTTCAGTGAAGGGATACTGGAAATTCCTTGGTCATTTTAAAAGGGCATATGAGAAGGGGAGACATTCTATACCCCACCTCTCTAGTAGAAAGAGGGAGGGGAGCCTCACAGGACCCTGACTGGGGATCCCAGCCAGCTGCAAGTGGTTTTGGGAGAGGCTCGAGTGTATAGAAAATGCAAGTTGACCGGAAGAGAGACTTCATGACGTGGCTCCCATGAGGTCATCATCTATGATGGGGTGGAACTGAGAAGTGATGCAGCTATCTGGGGGTAATGCGCACTCCCCCATGCTCTGTAAGGAAACCCAATTAACGCATTGTCTCTCCCCAGTTGGACTTGGATGGGATCCTTTACTTTGGTCTGTTGTTAGTGCCCTATCTGGGATGAATAGGCATTTGTTCCCATCCCCCTAGGAAAAGTTCATACATCAGCAGGAGAGTGTTGAAGTGGCAGGTGGAAAAATACCTATGTCCTTGAGGCTGTCGCTGGGGCTCAGAATCGTCTAAACTTGGATCACTCTCTGTCTTCAGGCCTTTTGTTTCAGGCTATAATAGATGGCTGATGGTGAAGGCAGTGTCTGATGGATCTTCTTCCTAAGCTGGTAACAGTTTCCTGAATTGCTCAGGATGTATCACATCAGGCGTGCTAGCAGACAGCTCAGAGGCACAAGTTCACTTCTCACTCAGGTCAGGGGTCCCGGGGCTGGTAGGGGGGTCTGCTCATCATACACACGAAGCTCTGGCTACTGAAGGTTAGAAAAGATGACAGCCAAAGCTCCCTGGTCTTCGAAGTTTCTGTATTGAACAAGCAAGCGCCTATTGCTCGAAGGCTTCATTGACTGAAGCAAGTCACACTGATTGCACCTTATTTTGTGTGTGTGTGTGTGTGTGTGTGTGTGTGTGTGTGTGTGCGTGTGTGTGTGCGTGTGTGTGTGTGTGTGTATGTGTGTGTGTGTGTGTGTGTACTCGCACATGCACCATGCACATCAGTGCATGTACAGACCAGAGGAAACTCTGTTGTTTCTCAAACGCTATTCACCTTGTTTTTTGAGAATGGGACTCTCACTGGCCTGTAGATTGCCAACTAGGCTAGGCTTGATGGCCAGTGAGTCCCAGAGATCCTCCTGTCTCTGCCTCGCCAGTACTGGGATCTTAGGCACATGCCACCACACCAAGCCTTTTTACTTGGTTTCTGGGGATCTAATTCAAGTCTTCATGTCCATATGGCAAGAGCTTTACTGACCAACATCTTCCCAGAGCCTGGATGAGAAACTCCTCGGAACTACGGTCTCGCCATGTGCTCAGACAGAAAGTGAAGTCTAGTGCGCCAAGTAAAACCCACCGAGTGTGGCTGGCCGTGTGGGCTGGTACCAAACATTTAACCTACTCAAAGCTTGTTTTCTTCTGTTACAAAACTTTACTTTTACTGCTTTGAATGTTTCCTCTCTTCTCTCCCATGATAAGAATGGGCATATATAGGGATGTATTTTTAAAGCCGATGAAGCTCACGAGGATAGAAAGCCGAGGGACACCTATACATTTCCAGGGAAGATGCTGGCTAGTTACGGAGCTCCGTCTCAGTCTCTGCCTGACACCTGGGTGATGAGGACTCACACTGTCTCCCATTCTCATGGCAAAAGAGGCTCAGTGCTACACTGGGTTTGTGGAGGTGGAGGTAGGGAAGGGATGAGGCGGGAACTATTTTTCCCAGTACCATAACAAGAAACTCAGCTGTTTACTCCCCTCCCAGTGTTGGTGGTTGAAGTCCAAGATTCAGGCATAGGCAAGGAGGCTAGGTTTCCTCTGAAGCCTCTCTTGTAGGGGGCTCCTCTCTCCTGGATCTCCCTATGGCTTCTCCCCTGTGCCTGCCTATCCCTGGTGTCTCTGTATTAATTCAGATCTTCTACTTCTAGAAGGATGCCAATCTCTAAGGGACCTATTTTAACCGGATTGCCTCTTCAAAAGTTCTCCCTTATATCTACTCTCATTCTGAGGTTCCTGTGTTTGTGTGTGTGTGTGGTGTATGGTGTGGTGTGTGTGTGTGTGTGTGTGTGTGTGTGTGTGTGTGTGTGTGTGTGTGTGTGTGTGTGTGTTGAGAGGGTTCTTACAACCATATGTAACAACGGTACCAAACAGGCCCATTATGTCTGCACAAGCAGAAGTCACTGAAATGAAGAGTTTTGCAAATGAGAAGATATGGCACAGTCAGTCATGAGATCTGAGGTCCAGTCTCAATCCTTCTCTTCCTGAGGAGTGAAGTCGGGGTTATTTAAGAACTAAAGATGCAGAGCAAGCTGGGGTGTAAGAGAAGAGTTTGGAGTTGAGGGGACACAATCTGTAGTCTGTACAAGCATTAAAAACAGGCCATGCAGAAGCAAATACAGTGCATGTGTAGCCAAATATCATGGTGTATGCATAGCCAAATACCACTGCTTGAAAAAAGTAAGAAAAATGGCAGCATTGCCATAAGTCCTTCAAGGGATATTTACACAGACAGCTTAGGCAACATTTAGCAGCTAGACCCACACATCAGAAGCATCATCATTGGCTTGACATTGCCAACACAATATTGTTATCTACAAAGTTCACTAAAGTACCACAACAGCTGAGTTACCAAAGGTAAGAAGTCACAGAAACATCTCATAATATTTTAAGTTCGTGATTTTGTGTTGGGTTACATTCATAGTTATCCCAGGATTCATGTGGCTCCTGGGCAGGGGCTTGGGCACCTGTTAGCAAAGCTGTCAGGGGTCTGCTGCTCAGTGGTTACATGGCTCCTAAAATCAGGGGTTAGAACAACTGGTTGGGGAGCTGGAAGGATGCCACAGCTGTTCTGAGCACCTGTTGCTCTTGCAGTGGACCTGAGTTGGGCTCCAGCACCCACACCAGGCAGTTCACAACAGCCTGTGACTCCACTTCCGGGGGTTTGAAGACACCTTCCTGCTGAACACATGTGGGCTACACACATAGACACATAAACGAAAAATAAATATTTCAAAACAAATAGAAACAAATAAAACGGGTGGGGGCTGGAGAGACGGCTCAGTGACTAAGAGCACTTTCAGAGGACCCAGGATCCCAGCACCCACATGGCAGCTCACCGTCACCTGTAACTCCAGTTCTAGGGAATCTGAGGCCATCTTCTTGCCCCTATGGACACTAAGCACACAGTAGGTAGACAAACACTCATACACATGAAATATAATAAATACATCTTAAAAAACAAAAAACAAGCGATCAAAAGCCAGGAAATCTGGGTTTGACACTGCTCAACTTTGACACTAGTTTCAAATGGGGCGCGGGGGGGTGGGGTGGGTGTTGTTAGCAGAGGCAGTTTAGCTGAGCAAAGAGGACATTCTCATCCTCCCAAAGAGAAGATCACATAGGAAAAAAGACACACTAGCTACTAGTGTGGATGCGGCAGAGGGAGAAAATTATGGAGGGAAGACAATAAGGAGAGAGAGGAGGAACAGACAGAAACAGAAGGGAAAGGGGAACCTTGCAGAGCTCAAAACGAGGGCTTGCAGCAGAGAGCCTAGGGCCTGAGTGTGTCAGTGTCATCCCACTCTGAGACCTACCTTCCGGAACGGAGTCTGTAGATGACAGCAGACACCCTAGGCGAGACAGCCGGCTCAAGCCACTCTGGCCAGCGATGGTTGCCAACTTGTTGTGTGCAGAGGGATTGGTGGGCTAATGAAGCCCAGTGCCGTGGAGTTTACTTACAGATAAACTTGTAGAAGATATTCATAATTAATTGTGTAGGTTTAAATGCTTAGGAAAGCTTATTTATAATCTTAACTGCAGTCTTTACATTTGGTTCACTTTAAACAGAATCCTAATTTGGGGGCATCCGCACGCTCTGTTCATTTCAGCATTTTAGCAAGTCTAGTCAGACCTCCACCTTCCCCCGGGAGAGGATGTGACAGTGGCAAAACTTTGTCACCAGCTCTCGGGGATCCGTGTATCTGGCAAAGAAAATGGGGAGCAGAGAAAGAGACCCCAAATACAAAATAGCATGACAATGATTTTCTTTAGGGAGATAACGCGTTTTGGTAGTATTTGCTTTGTAGTCTTTCTGTGCACTCAACTGTGTCCTCTTAATAGCTGGGACATCAAGACAGCTCAGTGAAGGGAGGTGTTTGCTGCCAAATCTGACAACCTGATTTTGATGCCTGAGCCCTACCTGATAGAAGGAGAGAACTGCATCCTGAACGTTGACCCCTGATGCATGTACACATGTGCACGTGAGCGCACACACATTAAAACAAACAGAACAACAAACAGATGCAAAATTCATTCACCTCTCAAAATCCTAGCCCCACTTCCTCAGAACCTGGCTTAATCTCAGGGAGAGGGTCTTTGCAGTGATAGTTAAATGCCGGCATGTGATTCCGTTGGAGCACTTGCCGCTGTGCAAAAAGCCCTGGGTTCCATCCCCAGCACCCGCGCTGAGAGGGCAGAGGCAGGGGGACCCAAACTTTAAGGTCATCTTTGACAACATAGGGAGTTTGAGGCCAACCTGGGCTACAGGTGCCCCCTTGAGAGATGGAGGAGGGAGAAATAAGGAAGAATGATGGGAACAGGCTGTGTATGGTCCTTTGGGACTGGTGTCCTTCCAAGAAGAGAGTAGAACACATATGGTCACCAAGTGACGACACAAGAAGGTCAGCCATAGGCAAGGAGGGAGGCTTCAAGAGGAGTCAGCCCCCCAAGTCCTCAGCCCCCAGCGTTGTAAGGCAGTAAGCCCTGGTTACTGCAGCAACCCAACCTGAGGTACTTTACTATCACAGCCCCAGCAAGCTAATACAGTCCCTGAGACCTGGGGCTAAAAGAGATGACCGGGTGTGGTAAAAGGGAGGCGTTCAGAATGGTGCAGGGGGCAGGCTTGCATATAAGCAGCTCACTGGAAACTCTATTCTCTCTCTGCTGCTCTGTTTCTGTCTCCCTCTGTCTCTCTTTCTGGGGGTGTGGTGGGGGGGTGTATACATGCATGTGTATATGTGGAAGCCAAATGTCAACCTCAGATGTCATTCACTCTGATTTTCCAGACTCACTGACCAGGAGCTCACCGATTCAGTTAGACTGTCCTGCCAGCGAATCCCAGGGATCTGCCTGTCTCTGCCTCCTAGGGCAGACGCATGCCACTTGCCACCTTGTTACATGGCTTCTCACAATTGCAAAGCAAACACTTTTTTGCCTGAGCGATCTCTCCATGACCGCAGACAGCACTTTGAAAACATATGATGCTCGGTCTCTCTTTCAAAAGTTGTTGAAGTGGGCAAGGAAGGAAAAGAGGGTTTTCCTGGGTCTCCCTATAGCTCTTTCACAGTATAGCTTTTCAGTGGGACTCCACCTTCCTCATTAAAGCTTCTAGAAGGTTCTCCTATTGGGGGATGCAGGTTAGCTACATCTGTGTGTACAACCACAAGGGATGATTCGGTCGAAGCTTCCACTGTGTAACCCTGCAGATGCTCTCCATACACCGTCCCAGCTGCCCCGTCCTCTGTCCTCTGAGTGGTGAAGGCCTCCGCCCGGCATGGCCTCACAGAGGACTTTGTCCAACTGCTTATAAAGTGAGAAGGGAGTGGTTTTGATTGTTATTGTCATCATTAATCCTTTAATTAAGGTCTTCTCTGTTCGAGTCAACAGCCTGCCCCTTCCTCCCCTCCCTCTCTTTGAAAGCTCTTGCATCAGACTGGCTTCTCCAAGCTCTTGGAGCTCAAATTTTAATTAAAGTCAGTCACCAGCCTGGAATCTCTAATGAGCCCCTCTCCCAGACTGTAAGAAACCAGAACTGCTGCTCTCTGTGTGCTGGGGTTTATTAGCATGATGCTTTTTTAAAAAAAAATACAAATGGTTCCTGTGTTGAGTCTTCTTTCTTTGAGTCGCTATTCAGATGTAAATATTATATACGTGTGTGTGTGTGTGTGTGTGTGTGTGTGTGTGTGTTTCCTCCCATGTTTTATAAAGGGTTACACCGCTATGATGTTGAAAAAATAAAAATGGTGTGCATTAGTTAACTTTCTCATCGTTGGACCTAAATACCTGACAACAGCAACTTAAGAGAAGGAGAGCTAGGGCTTGTTTTGGCTCACAGTTTGAGGGTACACAGTCCATCATGGCGGAGAAGGCGTGGCAGCAGGAGTGAGGCAGCTGGTCAGGTTATATCTGCAGTCAGGAAGCAGAGAGAAGGGAATGCTAGTGTTCTTCTCACTTTCCCCTTCGTATGTAATCCGGGACCCCAGGCCATGGAGTGGTACTGCCCAGTCCCAGTGTATCTTTCCACCTCCTTTATCTAGATAACCCTTTACAGGCATGTCCGGGGACTTGTTTCCATGGTGCTTATAGATCTGGTGAAGCTGACAATCAGGACTAGCCATGCATGAAGAAAGTAAGGTGTGGGAGTGGAAGCCCCCTCACCTGAGATGAAACTCAAGTGCAGGTACAGAGACACAAAGCCTTCATGTCCAGAAAGATGGATCCCAGTCACTAGAATAGTCCCTAGGTATTGGAGACTAAGGATTCCTAATCTCCAATAGGTGAAAGGTGAGTCACACCACCAATCCCCACTTCTTGATGTGGACCGAAGAACTGGATCATCACAGGGTCCAGCACAGGGACGGGCAACAGGACTGTGGGATCGACACGACTGAGGGAACCACTCTCAGCTCCCCTCTCCCCATTTCTTCTTTTCGTAATGAAACTTCCCCAGAGTCATGTTTGAATGCTTGGTCCCCAGCTGGAGCTGCCACTGGGAAGGTTTTAGAACCTTGGGATCTGGACCTTGCTGGAGGCAGTGGGCCACTGAGGTAGACCTTGAGATCCTAGAGCTGGTTCCTAACTGGAGGTTTAACTTGAGCATCCAGCCTTCTGTGCCTGCTGCTGTGCATTCTTGAACTGTGAGACAAAATAAACCTTCGTCCCTTAAATTTCTTCTTGTCGGGTATTTGGTCAGGACAAGAAGGGAACAAATGACAAATGGGAAATGCGTATGCTAGGATGCCAAATGGGAAGAGCGGACTTCAGTCTTAAGGCAGAGGTTGTCCATGTGGCAATTCAGAAACACAGTGTCAAACTGGAGCTTGCCGGATGTTGGCTCTTTCTGAAGTTTCCTGTCCTATGTCTGGTACTGCTGTGACATTTATTTCTGGTGAAGACGTCTCATTGTGTGTATCTGAGAAATGACCAGAGAGAGATCAAATCTCATAAGGGACTCCAGAGCCCAGAGGTTTCTCTGTCACCTCCAAGGAGCTCAAGTCAAAAGTGGCCAGTGCTCAAAGAGCAGAACTGTGGCTGAGCCGGGAGGGCTACCTCCATTTTGCTCTGGGATTTAAGGAGTACGTTTTGGGTTGGAAAGATGGCCCCGTTAGTAAAGTGTGAGGACCCCAGTTTGAGCCCCCTAACCCATTAAAAAAAAAAAAAAGCCAGGTATATCGGCATGCACTTGTGGTCCTAGTGCTATGTTTCCAGGAAGCTGCCTGCTCTTGAGCTCACCAAACTGTCACACGTGGATGCCAAGGACTCCTTGAAGGGATTCTGGGTGAGCAGGGAGCTCCCTGAGCAAGCTGGACAGAGATGAGAGCAGGATTGGGAGCCCTTTATTCTGCCGTGTGCCTCTTGTGCCCTCTACCGACAAGGCTCAGCATCATCCAGTTAGCAAAGAGCAGAGTTTGCAAGATTTGAGTTCCAATCAGGATGGCAGATTTTGAGATGCAATAAACTGAAATGTAACAAGTTCACAGCCAGGAACACAATCACAGAAGTAGTGCACATACACACACACACACAAACACACACAAACACACACGTAGTGTGAGCAGTGGGAAGGGCTGACCCAAGGGCCAACTGAGGCTGACCAGCAGGGGGGGGCAGCATCCCAAAGACCACACCAAATGATCCCATGAAGGTCACAGAAGCTGGACTTTGTGGTACAGAGCCATCTTCCCATACCAAGGACAGCAGAGGGGACTGAGTTTGCATGCAGAGACACGGACACGGGGCGGGGGTGACTCCATAGAGTAACTCCTCCTTTGTCACCCCCAGCTCTCTGCATTAACTCACTCTAGGTCTGCACACAAATGGGGACAACAGTGTGTACCTCTTGAGGTAGAGAGTTCTAGGAAGTCACAGCCAACAGGGAAGGCCCCAGGAATTGCCAAGCAGAAGAAGGTATTAAATCACTTCATCTTCTTCTGTTTACCCACGCCCCCCTTCCCCTTCTTTCTGGGGTCGTTGAACAAGGGAGCTTGAAGCACAGACCTCGGTTAATTAAGGGCGGTGGATTCCGAGCAGGTCCAAGGATTCCGGTACAGGAGTGTCCCGACTTCGCCACCTGGTGGCCACACCGTAGAACACAGTCCCCAGCCAAATGACCTACTGAAAATTACTTGGAAGCCTGCGTGTCTCCCTAAGGATATGGATATGGAGCGAGAGAATGCCGGGTCAAGATCAGGTTTTCCCCAGGACTCCACAGCCTTGGCATCGCTGATGCTGCGGTCAGGTAACTGTCCCTGGGAGAGTTTCCACACCGCTCATTACAGGATACTTAACAGCACCCTTCCAACGTTGTCATATGTTCCTACGGGGTAGAGCTGAGCACGAAACTTCGCCACAACCTCAAGTGAGAGTCACTGGGGAAACTCAACTAGCTAGCTGTTCCTTTCACACACAAGAAAACAAACAGACAAACCAACTCTTAGCCAAAAAAAAAAGGAAGACACCGTGACTGTCCAATTTTATCCACAGTCGTCCCCAAGCGCCCACTGGGAAGGGCTTTAGGAAGCAGTGACATCACCTTCCACCCTACACCCAGATGCAGCCTTGCCCATAAAGCTTTCCCTCCGGCCGCCCCGCTCCTCAGCCTCTGTCCTCTTCCCTCTGGCCCTGCCCTCCCTCCTCCCTCCCTCCTCTCCTTCCTCCATGCCTTCTCTCTCTTACTTCCTCCTTACTCTCTTCTTTCCCTCCTCCCTCTTAATTCTTCTTGCTCACTCCTTTTTCTCTCCCTCCCTCCCTCCCTCCGTCCCTCCCTTCCCCTTTTGGCTTTCTGGTGCTGGGCTCCTTCTGATCTAAGTACTGACCTCTGTAGAGAGCGCCTGTTCCCATGAGAGCCAGTGAGCTCCGGGGGGGCTGCTGTTTCCGAGCCAGAAGGGCCCTTGGGGAAACAGAACAGCAAGCGTTTGTTCAGTCTGAAATAATACCCCATGCTTATCTGTCTTAATCCCTCCTGTCTATTGAGCGATTTATTTACGAGACCGGATTTCTAGCTCAGGCTGGCCCAAAACTCACTCTGTAGCAGAGGATGACCTTGAATTTCTGCCTCCACCTCCCAAGTGCTGGGATTACAGGTGCGCGCCTCTGCACCTGGTTTGTGTGCTGAAGGTAGTTCCCGGAGCTTCACGCATGTCAAGTAAGCACTCTACCAACTGAGCCACACCCTCTGCCCTGTCACCCCAGTTCTCACAGGTGGGTGTTCTTTGGCAGAAGAGGAACCATAGATGGGTTCAGTAACTTCCTGTGACTGCACTTGGGTTCCAGAGGACCTTCTTCACGCCTCTACAACCTCCACCAAATGCCATGGAGCCCGTCATTGGAACCTCATGGTTTAAATTTTAATTTGCTCAGATTCTTACATTTTCTAATCTTTCCCAGTGAGGGACATTTTTAAAGCTCTTTTAAAAAATTATTATGTGGGGGTATTAGAGACGACTCGACAGTTAAAAGCACATACTCCTCTTGCAAAGGACCTAGGTTCACTTCCCAGAACCCACACGGTGGCTAACAACTGCCTGTATTCCAGTTCCAAGTGATACAACGCCCTCTTCTGTCCTCCACAGGCTACTGCATGCACATGGTGCACATAAACTCACACAGGCAGGCACTCATAGACATAAATAAAAAATAAATTTATTTTGAGATGGGTCCAGCTAAGTTGCTCAGGCTGGCCTTAAACTCACTCTAATAGCTTGAGCAAGCCTCCCACTCAGCTTCCTGAGTAGCTGGTGTGAAAAGCACAGGTCATCACACTCAGCTTTCCGGTGGCTTAGCTTTGATGAGTTCCCCCCCACTCCCCGTGTGTACAATATATATGTATGTATGCACACACATGTGCACATACACCTCTGTAGAGAAGGATGTTGGGTATCCTGCTCTATTGCTTCCTGCCTTATTCCCTTGAGACAGGGTCTCTCAACCGAACCTGGAGCTAGGCTGGCAGCCAGCAAGCCCTCAGGATCCTGCTGTCTCTACAGCAGCAGGATTGCAGACACTTGCACAGCTATTTACATGGGTGCTGGGATCTACACTCAGGCCCACGTGCTTGTATGGCAAGTGCTTTTACCCACTGAGTCATCTCTCCAGCCCCTGAAAATCTTTTTCCATGTCTTAGGTGAGTGACATTTGCCTCCTAGAGCTGGAGGTGTATCAAGGAAAAGAATAGTAACTTTTGCTGCAGATCCAGTATGTTGCTTGACACACAATTCTCATAGGCCCTGCTTCCCAGAGGCAGTTCCCTCCCATAAGCAGAGTCTAGGAAACTGGTCATCTTGTCAGGAAGTCTCTGGAATTTCACACGCCTCCTCGAGTCTTTCCTCCTCAGAATCAGAGCTAATGGAGATATCCCTGGGATCTCCATCTCTATTTCCTGCTGGTGGAAATCTAATTAGGTTCTTCCCTGCAATTAATGATTCGTAATTAAAGAGGAGCAGAGCCCATGTGTCATTCTTAGGCTTCATCCATTAAACAACAATGTCCAATCTGGAAATCCCTTCTCAGACAGGCAGAGACGGTACTCCTGTGGGCTAGGAACTCTCTCTCTCTGCTAACCTGTATTTAATTATGCAAGGAGTGCAGAGGTTTGACTTCAGCCCTCTTAGAAGTACTGCAATTAAAACTCAATTAGGGGCAGAGCTGGACGACATCATTGTTCCGGTGTCACCCTAGAGAAGAGACAACTGCTCAGTGCTGCTTACGGGGCGTGACACATGCTGCCTGGAGCCTTCCCCAGAGAAGGAGTCATTTGGACAGTCTGTATTTCAGCATACTTCTGGAAGAACCATTTAAGCTGCTTTCTTTTCGGTAGCGCTTTTCTAACGGTTCTTGGGCTGGAAAGACGGCTCAGTGGACAAGGCACCTTGCAAGTGTGAGGACCCGAGCTCGGATCCCCAGCATCCAGATAAAGCCAGACACTGTAGTCAGACGCCTCTGCTGGAAAGGTGGGAAACTGAGATGGAAGCGTCCTCAGAAGCTTGCAGACCAGGTAGCTTGGCAAATGTAGTCATGAACAAGAGATCCTGTCTCAAACTAGCTGAAAGGCAAGGACCTCTACCCAAGGTTGGACCCTGACCTCCACATGCGCTGTCTCACACACTGGCACTCACACACAGCATGCACTCACATACAGAGAGGAGGGGGAGATTTAGCGCACGCAAACGCGGGGTTTTGTTTTGTTTTGTTTTGCTCACATCTGTGACAGAGGCTGAAACAAAGCAGGTCAAATCTGCCAGCTGTTTATGATGGCACTAGGGCAGTGTCTCATTTAGTCTGTATATTAGCCACAGTGCTGTCCTTATTCAAAGACAAGGAGTCTGATGGGCCTTCAGGTCACACCAGTGTAAAACAATGTAGTCAGGATTGAAGCCAAACACTGATAACTACGTGTTTGTTATCGTCCTGTTTTGAAAGTTGTTTCCCTGGACTGAAGATGTGGCTCAGTTGCAGAGTGCTTGCCTGGCATGCAGGGGCCCTCGGTTCCTTCCCCAGCACCTCATAAACTGGATCTGGTGTTTGACTTTGGAGACAGCCTCCAGCTGGAGACAAGAAAGTTGCACAATCCAGAGCAGGGTGCCCACTTCTTCATGGCCCATAGCCCGTGGCCCTTGAGTATCCATTTACAGACGGTCCGGGCTTTCTACTTCTACAGTATCTGTGGCCAGCTTTGCCAGCTACATCTCTGGACAGATAGGAGTTCCTAAGCTGAGCCTGCTTTCCCACCCTGAGGGCACGTGCTGGTTTTCCCACTGAGTCGCAGAGTAGCTTTGGCTCTCCGCCAAAAGCAGAGTGGAGGAGGATGCCAGGACACCTGTCAACACTCTATGAATCATGGGAATCAGATAACGAGGTGGATCCCCAGGGCCAAGCTCAAGAGCCTGCTGATGCTTGTGGGTGTATGGTCCCCACCCTTAGCCTCATCCCCACCCCTGGGGGCCCTAATGTCAACCAGGCTGAGAAAGGCGCTTCTACCCTAAGAATCTCAGCAGACACCCATGGCGTAGGGATGCCTACAGAGGTTGAGGGGGTTGACTACACCTCCTCTGCTGTATCCAAATGTCTCAGTGTTGTGCTGGCACTCTATAGGATCTCAAGGCTTAGGAACTGAGTTAGTTTCTTCATCCAGTGGCACAGGCTTATCTTGTCCGGGGACAGTAGATGGAAAGGTCAGAATTGTACGGTGGTCAAAGGGCAGCTATGGAAACTCTACTGCTCCCAAGCTCTGTCTGGACCAGGCTTGCCACTCCATGTCTCCAGGAGATTTTTATTCTCATTGTATACGTGACAAATCGAGGTACAGAGAAACCTAACATCTTGAAGCTCTGGGGATGGCTCGATAAATAAAATGCTTGCTACTCAAGTATGAGTACCCGAGTTTGGCGTCTGGAACCTCTGTGAGACTGTGAATGCAGAGCATGCCTGCAGTGCTAGTGCCCGAGAAGTGGAGATGAGTGGGTCCCTGGCGTCACCTCAGGCAGCTAAGCCTATTTGGCCAGTTCCAGGCCAATGAAGAGACCCTGTCTCAAAAAGCAAGGTGGGGCAGTGCCTGAAGAAAAACAGCTAAGGTTGGCCTCTCTGAAAGTCTCACTGCATTGCTACATGCGCGCACACACACACACACACACACACACACACATGCACACATGCACATACACACACACATATGCTTGCACATGCACACACACACAACACACACATACACACATGAGCACACACACATACAGGCACACATGCATGCACACACACACACACACACGCATGCACACACACATACACACATGTGCGTGCACGCACACACACAGGCACTCATGCATGCACACACACACATACATACATGTGCGCACACACACACAGGCATACATGCATGCACACGCACACACACATACACACATGTGCACACACAAACACACCGTGCACTCACACACATACACACACACACACACAAACACACACGTGCACTCACACACATACACACACACACACACACACACACACACTCCTTTCTCCTACACACACCACTCATATCAGGGTTTGGATTTCCAGTCTGGCTAACCCGCTTCCAAAGTCCCAGACATTGCGGGCCCTCTTCCCTTGCCCCAAACAACCCACTTGCCATCTCAGTCTTGAAACAGAGTGAAGCCAGCTGTCCTTCTCCCCTTTCTAAGTAGCTGCAATGACTGGGCCTTCTCCTGGGACAAAGAGTCGGAGGGGAGGATGGGCAGGTGGGAGAGGTGGTGGAGAAGACAAAGACAGGATAGGGGGAGGGCCTTTCCTCATTCTCCTTCTGGACTGGGATGTCCACTCAGTGGATTCTGTGAGGGGAGACATGAACATCCCATGATGCTCTTGTGGAGGTCAGAGGACAACCTGTAGTGTCCATTCTTATCGTGTTTGAGATGGGTTTTGTTGCTGTCTGCTTAGTGCTGCCAGGCCAGCTGGCCCGTGGGCATCCTCCGGTGTCTGCCTCCAGCCTCACACCGCAGCTCTGGGATTACGGACTCACACTCCCATCTGGCTTTCTATGGGTTCTGGGCCTTCAGACTCAGGTCCTTATGGTTGTACAGAAGTACTCTACCCACCGAGCCATCTCCTCAGCCACCTACTCCATGTTTGCCTTGCTTCTCAAGATCTCCACCCCTTCTGCACCTCTGCAGCCCATCCTGTCTGGAGGCTCATGAGTTTACTCACCCCTACCTCCTGCACCTAGAGCCACACAGATGAGCCCAGCTCTCTGGCAGCCACAAGGGTACAATGTACAATTGTACAAGGTACAGTGTTTGGCCTCTTAGCTTCTAAGTGTCCCCTTGGGAGTTGCTGTCAGGTGAGAGCCATTGGATTTAGGCAAAGGAGGAGCCAGCTGCTCTGCGGGGCTGTGAGATCGCTCTAATGGTATCCTCAATGCTGTGGTTTTATGAACCATGTGCAGCACTTGATCCTTCCCCATCTTTAAGGAGGGAGCGCTCAGCTTCAGATCCCTTCTTTCCATCAGTTCTCACGTGTTCACCTCTAATAAGGAATACCCCATTCCTTGGGCAGAAAACACAGCAGCTCATTTTCCTACTACCATAGGACCTACCCGAGAAGAATAAGTGGGCTGGGGAGATGGCTCAGAGGGTCAAGATACTTTCTGCACAACTGTAAGGACCTGAGTTCAAATCCCGGGACCAACATAAAAAACTGAGTGTGGTTTTGAGTGCACATATAACCCTAGCATGGGGCTGGAATTTTGCAGAGACGCCGGGCTTGCCAGATGCCTGACTACCTCTAGTTTTGGTGATAAACCATCTCAAAGGAATGAGGTAGAGAGCGGTAAAGCAGGACACCTGGAATCCTCTGGCTTCTGCGCATTCACGTGAACAGGGGCGTGGTCCTGCACACAGGTGGTCATACACCACACACATTCACATACACACACAAAAGAAAAGTTAATTTAAAAGATGGCATGAATGCAGCATGTATAGGAAACTAAAATGGGGCTGAAGCAACCTGGGTTCTGATCCTGTTCTGTAAGAACCAATCTGCGGTCTTGTACAAGCCAGTTCGTCATCCTGAGCCTCTGTTGTCTGGAACACTATAATGGTTAGCTATGGGATCAGTTCATCCTTCTGTGCTCTCTTCTCACTAAAGAGTAAATAACACAGCAAGCTGTGTTAGCCTTCTAACAAAACCAGCCCTTTTGTTACGCTAAGAAACAGGAAGGCTTGAATACTGGACTGAAGATTTTCTACCTGTGGACAAAGAGAAAGAATAGAAGGCTGTGGAATATGCATTCAGCCATGGATTTTAATAAGCTGGGGGGTAAGTTAGGCGATCCCCCCTCCCAGCTCTCTTATTCCACAGGAGATCTGAAGCTGAGAGGGAAAGTGACATGTCCATATCCCCCCACCCTACCCCTTGAGGTAGGTTCTCACTATGAAGCCTTAGCTAGCCTGGGATTCACTAAGTAGACTGGCTGGCCTAGAACTCATAGCTACCGAGCTGCCTCTGCCTCTGCCTCTGCCTCTGAGTGCTGAGATTAAATGCATGTGCCACCATGTCTGGCTTGTGTTCACATCTTCATACCAAGCGTCATAATCGACATGATTTTAACTGTGGGAACCGTAAACCCACGGATGGTTCCTGGAGGGACACCGCCTGCTTCTTGAGTTCTGTACACTTCTGGGTCCTTTATCTCAAACTCCCAGCACCCACACTCCTGCCTGAAGTGTCTTGATATATTCCTAGGAACAACTCCACCTGGAAGAATGTGGAGAGGAAGACTAAAGGAAACTATCGGAGTCCAGGTAAGAGACTCGCTCCACACGGGCTGTACACAGAGACGGTGACGTCACCAGCAGCAACAGGGTGTTGACCTGGATAAGGAGGACTCAGGAGCACAGGAATGGTGGAGATACAGCTGTACTTTTCACCAAGACACCCTCCACCTCACCCCACACTAAGAGCCTTCCATCTAAAAGGAGCCTGACCATTCATTCTTTTGGTGTGTGTGTGTGTGTGTGTGTGTGTGTGTGTGTGTGTGACACAATCTCTCAACAAATCCAGAACTCACTGACTCGGCTAGAGTAGCTGGCTAGTGAGCCCGAAGGGATCTTCCTGTCTCTGCCCCTCAGTGCCAGGATGACAGCGGAGCAGAGCTTTTTAAGTGGATGCTGAGTATCAGACACAGATCCTCATTCTTTCACAGCAAGCACTTCATTGGCTGAGCCACCTCCCCCTATCGTTCATTCTTTAGCTCATACTTTTACAAAAAACCTCCTGCTACAACATGGTCGTATGATCCCTTTGCCTGGGGACCACTTCCATTCCAACTCTCCCAACCCATCCCAGACTCATTCTCATCCTCCGAGTCACAGGTAAGAAACTACCTCCAGGGGGGCCCTGGCATGACCTGACATCTGACATGGTCCCCATGACAGCTCCAACTGAACCTCACCCTTCACACCTTCCAGCCTCTTCCAGATGTCATTGTCCCCATCACCCTGCTGGTCTGGAAGCCACATGAAGGCAGGGATCCTGGCTTTCTAGTTCTCCACCATAGGCCAGTGCCACCAACAAACACTCATTGGATGAGAAGTGTACCCTGGCATCACATCTACTGTTTAAAACCAATGAACACATCCTGGTACGGGAGCTGTGGAGATGGCTGAGCAGTTGAGAGCACTTCCTGCCCCTCAAAAGGACTTGGGTTTGGTTCCAGCACCCACATCGGACAGCTGAGGACCAACGTTCCAATACAGGAGCCCACAGGGGAGAGTTCTCATTCGTGTCCCCACTTTTCTCTAGTTTTATGTATATAGAATGACTGAGAATTTTGCACGTTACTTGGTGTGAACACTAAGTCAGCTTCCTGAGCAAAAATTCCTAACAATGAAGTTGCCAGGTCCCAACATACATATATTTAAATAGGGTTTGATTGACATCACCAGTTTGTGTTTGGGAAGTCTGGCTTCCTAAAGGGTGTTAGTCTAGTTAGTCTCTTGCTGCTGTGACAAAACAGCCAGCAAATAGCTTAAGGAAGGAAAGAATGGGTGTGTTGGCTCACAGTTTCAGGTGCACAGTCCATCGCGGTGGGAAGGCATGGCAGCAGGAATGAGGCAGCTGGTCACAATGTGCTGGCAGTCAGGAAATGAGAGGGGGGAGGGGAGAAGAATGCTGGTGCTCAGCTCACTTCCCCCATCCAGGACCCCAGCCCATGGGGTAGTGCTGTCCATATTAAGGGTAGGTCTTCCTCCTCAATTAATCCAGTCTAGAAACTTTTTCATAGAAAGTTCCAGAGGTTTGTTTCCAAGGTAATTCTAAATCCCATTAAGTTTACAATCAAGATTAAACATAATGGCTAGTTCGTTGGGCCTTTTCTATCCATTTGTCCTCATCCTCAGCAACATCAGACTTTTTTTCTGTTTACAAAAACAAGCAAAAATAAGTGTCTGACTCTCTGCCTTAAGTTTTGTTTTGTTTTCTGTTGCTGTGGTTGAAAAATGCTCTAGTAAAAGCAATTTAAGGGAGAAAGTGTTTATTTTAGCTCACAGTTCGAGATTACAGTCAATCAGGGCAGGGAAGTCACAGCAGTGGGAGCTTGAGGGAGCACAATGTTGTCCATAATCAGAAAGTAGTGGCCTGAGTTCAGCATGCTTCTTCCACTCCAGGACCTAAGGAATGTGCTGCCCACAGTGGGCGGTGTCTTTCCTCTCAGTTACAACAGTCAAGACAGTCCTCTACAGATATGCCAATAGGCCAATCTGATTTAGACAATTCCTCTTTGGGACTCTTTCAGGGAGACAGTATACTGTGCTTTTGACAAGTGAAATACCTATCACAATCCCTATTGTTTCACACAGGGTATTAGCATTAACTGTCTCGATGAAACTTCTCCTGTCACAGACCTTAAGAGGAGTTACAGGACTGTGGGAGCTCATACCTTCAGAATACTTTTGATGGAGCTGTTGTTACCTGAGGAAGAGGAAGTTCTCCAGTCACTGAAGTGTTTGCTGAGCTTCCCTTCAACCCTCACACCAACCAAGCCTCAGAGGCAGGGTGCACCTATTTTGCAGAAAGCTAACAGAAATGATTATAAATAATAAATGAACATTATAAACATGCAAATATCTACTGTGTAATTACTGTGTGCAACTATTTGCAGAGTACTTTCAAAGTCCCATTTAATCCTCTAATCTACCAAACAGATGTATATTTATAATCTATACACAAACTTTTAAAATTATTTTATTTTATTGATATGTGCATAAGAGTATTGCCATGTGTATACACAGGTACCCAAAGAGGCCAGAAGAGGGCATTGGATCCTTTGGACCTGGAGTTACAGGCGTTTGTGAACTGTCAGTGTGGGTGCTGGAATCCGAACTTGGGTTCTCATGATGGAGCAGCAAGTACTTTTAGCCACTGAACTGTGTTTCCAGCCCCATAATTTTAAAAAGGTTGAGACATAATTTCATGTGGCCCGGGCTGGCCTCAAGCTCAGGTTTAAGAATGACCATAAACTTCTGATCTTCTTACCTCCTACCTCCACCTCCTGAGTGCTGGGATTACAGGTGTGCACTACCTTGCCTGGTTTTTAAAACACTGGGGATCAAACCCAGAGCTTTCTGTATACTGGTGTACATTCCCAGCCCTGTATGGATTTTTTGGTGTGTGTGCATGAACGTGTGTGTGTGTGTGTGTGTGTGTGTGTGTGTGTGTGTGTGTGTGGTGTATGTGTAGGGTGTGAACACACTCTTGCACACATGAAGGGAGCTTAGCATCCTCTTCTATCACTCTCTATCTCATTCCCGTGAGTTAGGGTCTCTCACTGAACCTGGAGCTGGATTGACAGTTGGGCTGTCTCTGCTACCACAGCCCTGGGTTTAGAGGTGAAAGAAGTCATGCCCAGGTTTTATACATATGCATATATGCAAATACACATATATATATACATATACATATAAATACATATATACAATATACATATAAACACATATATACACATATACATATAAATACATATATTATATAATACTTTTATTATAACTTGAGTTTCATACAAATGTCTCTCCATAACACCCTCTTCCCATTCCTTCCTGGTCCACAACAAATAAAACTAAGTTCAGCTTTTATGGTGGGAACATGGGTCATGGGCATCACTATGTTCTTTTGGTTTTTTTTAATCATGGACACTTCCTTGGGCTATATTAACCTGAGATTAAGTATGATGAAGTGGGGCTTCACTGCCCAAACCTGCAGGCACCTGGGCATCACGCAGGCACCTGGGCATCACGCAGGCACCTGGGCATCACGCAGGCACCTGGGCATCATGCAGGCACCTGGGCATCATGCAGGTACCCTGACATCCTTCAGGCACCAGAATGCTCAGGTTTTTCACATAAGCTGGGGATCTGAACTCAGCTCCTCATGCTTTCACAACGAGCCCCTTACTTATTGAATCTTCTCCCCATCCACTCCTACACATGAAATGTTGACAAGGGCATTAAAGTACTATTATGGGGGAAAGATGGTCTCCTCACCAAGTGTGCCGAAACAACTGGAACCCTGTGCATGAGCTTCCCTAAGCCTTAGGACTTCCTCGCCATCATCTAAAAGTGTAACTAGATGTGGAGAGTAGGTGTAACTACAACAGCTGATAGTTTTAAAATGATAGAAGAAAATATAGAGGGAAAATTGTGGCCTTGAGTTAGTCAAGAATTTCTTGAAGAAAATGCAAGAATACATGGAGCATACGAGAAAGGGAAAACTGAACTTGCTAGGGGTACAGCTCAGGGGTGGGGCACTTGCCTAGCATGCATGAACTCAACACCAAGAAGGAAAGTATCCTTTAAAAATGTCTTTTCATTCCTCTCCTCTAATCTCCTCCACTTTTCCCTCCCAATTTCGTGTTTTTTTTTTTTTTTTTAAATTCACAGAGTCTACTTAGTGCTGTCTGCATGTACATGGGGTTGGGCCATCTACTGGAGTATAGGTAGCCTCTTAGGAGCCAAATCCGTGAAGAGAACCAGTTCTCCCTCCATCAACAGCCATGAGTTACCAATAGCTCTTCTTATGGGGTGGACTGCTTGAGACCCTCCCCCACACATGTTGAAATTTGGGGTGACTTGATCCTATGCTGATCTTATGCATGCAGTCACCACTGCTGTGACTTTGTGCAGCTTCCTGTTCATGGGTTGACACATCCAGCAAATACTGCTTCTCTGCCGATAACCCACTCCCTCTTACAATCTTTCCATCCATTCTCCGGTGATGACCCCTGCGTATCGGGCAGGGAAGGGGGTACAGTATAGCTGTTCCATTCAGAGCTAGCACTCTACAGTTTCTTATTCTCCGTGCATTAATTGATGTGGGTCTCCAATTTTGATCACCAGCTACTGTAAAAAGAGGTGTCTCTGATGAGAGTTCAGACATAGATCTATGGATATGAAGATAGAAATGTATGGTGCAGGTTACTGATACACACATTTGGCAGAATAATAGTATTAGGCTCCCCCATAGGGCCTGTGACTGGGCAGCCACAGGTCTGTTCCATGAGTTCTGTCTTGTGGAACAGGCTTTAAACACAATCAGAAAACAATTGGTTACTCCCATAACATCTGTGCCACTATTTCCTTGCCATCTCTTGCCAGGCCAGCTGTTATTGTAGCTCACAGGGTTCACAGCTTGGTAAAACTACCATGTGTAGAATCTTGAAGCACTATGAAAACTAGCTGGTAGGAATAAAGCTTCCAGATCTATACCAGCCTGTCTATACCTCTCCATGTTCTATGACTCCAGGATGTGATGTCTTCAGCAATCGGGTGATACTGTCAAGTTCTGGTGGGGAACCAAGAGCCATGACAATAGCCTATAATGTTGAGGGCAGATTGTGAGGTCTCACTGAGCAACAGCTGGAAAAGAGATAATCTACATTTGGCACTGGACTTTTTATTTGACAGTCTATGAGAAAAACAAATAAGTCAGGCGTTGGTGGTTAACTCTTTAGTCTCAGTACTCTGGAGGCAGAGGCAGGAATATCTCTGTGAGTTTGAGAACAACCTGGTCTACAAAGTGAGATCCTGTCTCAACAAAACAAAATGAATAACAATATTGGCATAGGTGTGGGGAAAGGAGAACCTTATTCATTGTTGGTGGGAGTGTAAACTGGTGCAGCTATTATGGAAATCAGTCTGAACGTTCCTCAAAAATCTAGAGACCGGCCTGCTGTATGATCTATCTATGCCATTCCTGGACATACTCCCTAAGGACTCTATACTGCACTGCAGGGATACTTGTTCATCCATGTTCTTTGCTGCTTTGTTTATAGTAGTCAGGAAATAGATGTCCATCCAGGGATAAATGGATGAGAATGTGGTACGTATACACAATGGAATACTACTCCCCTGTAGAGAAAAAAAATGAGATTAGTAAATTCACAGGTAGGCGAATGGATCTAGACATCATAATTCTGAATGAGGTCAACCCAGACCCAGAAAGACAAATACTGCACTGGGTGGCCTCTCTCGTCGGTGGACGCCAGCTTTGAATTCTTAGATACATGTGCGTAAGTTGGAGTGCCCACAGAAGGCAGTACTTAGTAAGGAGACAAGGGGGAGGGGTCTCAAAGGAAGAAGAGTAGAATGCAGGCGGCATGGGGGAGAGGGGAATCATGGAACAAAAAAGTTAAATGGGATAGACGGTATGAGGTCAAGGTACAGGAGGGAGTATGGGAGATGATGACGAACACTGGAGATCTGCGAAAATAATGTGGCTCCGTCAGTAGAATACTCGAGTGGTGTGCGGGCTGGTTTTATGTCGACTCCACACACGCTTGGGAAGAGGGAACCTCATTTGAGGAAATGCCCCCACCCGGCTGGCCTGTGATGCATTTTCTTGATTGATGTTTGGTTCGGGAGGGCCCAGCTCACCGTGGGTGGTGCCACCCCTGGACTGGTGGCCCTGGATGCTCTAAGAAAGCAGGCTGACCAAGCCATGAGGAGCAAACCTGTAAGCAGCACTCCTTCATAGCCTCCGTATCCACTCCTGTCTCCAAGTTCATGCTATGAGTTCCTGACCCGACTTCCCTGGATGGTGGACTACAAGCCTTAAGATGAAATGAATCCTTTCCTCCCAAGGTTGCTTTTGGCCATGGTGTTGTATCACAGCAATAGAAATCCTGAGATAACTAGCAAGTACAAAGCCCCGTGTTCTACCCCCCGGCACCTCGTAAACCAGGGGTGATGATGCACATCCGTGATCTCAGCACTCAGGAGGTAGAAGCAGGAGGATTAGAACATCAGGATCGTTCTCCAACATGCGGTAGGTCCAAATCCAGCCTGGGTTATATGAGACCCTGCCTCAGAAAACACAGGAAAGAAGGAAGGGAAGGACAGAAGGAGGGAGAGAGGGATGAGTGAAGGAAGAGAGGGAGAGGGAAGCTACTGATATGCCTTAGCATGAGGATTCTCAAAACAAAGTCCCTTATGGAAATAAATGGGGTACAAAATGCTGTAGTGTATGTACTGCCATTTTCAGGAACTTCTAGAAGAGACAAAACTGTAGAGACAGAAACTGAATCAGTGGTGGCCAGAGGCTGCTGGTTGGAGATGCTGATTGCCAGGGATCAGGAAGGGTCATGAATAGTTCTTATCCTGACTATGGTTATGGCAATGCATTAAATATATTTACCACAATTTATAGTGCACTGTTAAAGCTTGGGGTTAGCCATATGCCTGTTACAGTCAATTAAGATATTTAAAGAAGAGGAGGAGAAGGGTGAGGAAGAGGAGGGATGGAGGGAGAGAGGACGGGAAGACGAAAGATCTTTATTTCTACCCGCAACCCAGAAACTCAGCCTCATAGAGAGCTGCACGTGTGCCTGAAATGAGTGCTCGCTGACATCCATGGCAGCCTTAGTAGGTACGGTCTCAAACAGGAACGGACACAAATGCCCATCAACTGCAAAGCGCTAGGCAGATGCACGTCCCATCCCCGCTAGAAAGGAGAGGAGCTCACCTTGGAGGTGTGCACCATCCCACGTAGCCCACTGAGCACAGAAGGGTATGTGTCATACCCTTACGCTCACTGGAACTCCAGACAGGCAAAGCTAGTTTGGGTAATGGGAATCTAAATTACACCCACTGTAGTGAGGATTCATGGGTAGAGGGTCAAAGAACCTCCTTGGGGGTGGGGTGGGGAGATGCTAGACATGTTGAATGTCCAGATCTAGTGGAGCTAATCAGGTTTTATGCCTGGAAAACTAGACACAACATAAAGTGCACTTTAATATCTGTAAGTTAGACCTCAAGACAACGATTTCCTTAAAGACATGTATGCAAGAATTACTCAGAGATGGCTCAGTGGGCAAAGCGCCTGCCATGTAAGCATGAGGACCTGAGTTTGATCTCCAGAACCCTTGTAAAAAGCTATGATGGTGTGCCCTTGTCATCCCAATGCTGGCTAGGCAGAGACGGCAGCTCTCTAGCCCTGCTGACCAAGCGATTTTAGCTACTTCGTGAACTCCAAGCTAGTGAGAGACCCAGTCGCAAAACCAAGGTGGACAATGCCTGAGAGAAACATTCAAGGTTAACATCTCGTCTCCACATTCATGCACACCTACACACATATGCATTCACACGAGCATACACATGCACACGTGTACATGCAAGAAGTTACGTGTACAAGGCAGGT